>MRSW03000562.1:0-20805 GCA_001923025.3 Taenia multiceps
GTGGCTAAATCGCGAATTGAAGCTAAATTTCTTCAATCTAACCATCAAATCTGAGTTCACTTGGGCTAAATCGAATGTGAAGCTAAATTTCTTCAATCTAACCATCAAATCTGAGTTCACGTGGGCTAAATCGATGAATGTGAAGCTAAATTTCTTCAATCTAACCATCAAATCTGAGTTCACGTGGGCTAAATCGATGAATGTGAAGCTAAATTTCTTCAATCTAACCATCAAATCTGAGTTCACGTGGGCTAAATCGATGAATGTGAAGCTAAATTTCTTCAATCTAACCATCAAATCTGAGTTCACGTGGGCTAAATCGATGAATGTGAAGCTAAATTTCTTCAATCTAACCATCAAATCTGAGTTCACGTGGGCTAAATCGATGAATGTGAAGCTAAATTTCTTCAATCTAACCATCAAATCTGAGTTCACGTGGGCTAAATCGATGAATGTGAAGCTAAATTTCTTCAATCTAACCATCAAATCTGAGTTCACGTGGGCTAAATCGATGAATGTGAAGCTAAATTTCTTCAATCTAACCATCAAATCTGAGTTCACGTGGGCTAAATCGATGAATGTGAAGCTAAATTTCTTCAATCTAACCATCAAATCTGAGTTCACGTGGGCTAAATCGATGAATGTGAAGCTAAATTTCTTCAATCTAACCATCAAATCTGAGTTCACGTGGGCTAAATCGATGAATGTGAAGCTAAATTTCTTCAATCTAACCATCAAATCTGAGTTCACGTGGGCTAAATCGATGAATGTGAAGCTAAATTTCTTCAATCTAACCATCAAATCTGAGTTCACGTGGGCTAAATCGATGAATGTGAAGCTAAATTTCTTCAATCTAACCATCAAATCTGAGTTCACGTGGGCTAAATCGATGAATGTGAAGCTAAATTTCTTCAATCTAACCATCAAATCTGAGTTCACGTGGGCTAAATCGATGAATGTGAAGCTAAATTTCTTCAATCTAACCATCAAATCTGAGTTCACGTGGGCTAAATCGATGAATGTGAAGCTAAATTTCTTCAATCTAACCATCAAATCTGAGTTCACGTGGGCTAAATCGATGAATGTGAAGCTAAATTTCTTCAATCTAACCATCAAATCTGAGTTCACGTGGGCTAAATCGATGAATGTGAAGCTAAATTTCTTCAATCTAACCATCAAATCTGAGTTCACGTGGGCTAAATCGATGAATGTGAAGCTAAATTTCTTCAATCTAACCATCAAATCTGAGTTCACGTGGGCTAAATCGATGAATGTGAAGCTAAATTTCTTCAATCTAACCATCAAATCTGAGTTCACGTGGGCTAAATCGATGAATGTGAAGCTAAATTTCTTCAATCTAACCATCAAATCTGAGTTCACGTGGGCTAAATCGATGAATGTGAAGCTAAATTTCTTCAATCTAACCATCAAATCTGAGTTCACGTGGGCTAAATCGATGAATGTGAAGCTAAATTTCTTCAATCTAACCATCAAATCTGAGTTCACGTGGGCTAAATCGATGAATGTGAAGCTAAATTTCTTCAATCTAACCATCAAATCTGAGTTCACGTGGGCTAAATCGATGAATGTGAAGCTAAATTTCTTCAATCTAACCATCAAATCTGAGTTCACGTGGGCTAAATCGATGAATGTGAAGCTAAATTTCTTCAATCTAACCATCAAATCTGAGTTCACGTGGGCTAAATCGATGAATGTGAAGCTAAATTTCTTCAATCTAACCATCAAATCTGAGTTCACGTGGGCTAAATCGATGAATGTGAAGCTAAATTTCTTCAATCTAACCATCAAATCTGAGTTCACGTGGGCTAAATCGATGAATGTGAAGCTAAATTTCTTCAATCTAACCATCAAATCTGAGTTCACGTGGGCTAAATCGATGAATGTGAAGCTAAATTTCTTCAATCTAACCATCAAATCTGAGTTCACGTGGGCTAAATCGATGAATGTGAAGCTAAATTTCTTCAATCTAACCATCAAATCTGAGTTCACGTGGGCTAAATCGATGAATGTGAAGCTAAATTTCTTCAATCTAACCATCAAATCTGAGTTCACGTGGGCTAAATCGATGAATGTGAAGCTAAATTTCTTCAATCTAACCATCAAATCTGAGTTCACGTGGGCTAAATCGATGAATGTGAAGCTAAATTTCTTCAATCTAACCATCAAATCTGAGTTCACGTGGGCTAAATCGATGAATGTGAAGCTAAATTTCTTCAATCTAACCATCAAATCTGAGTTCACGTGGGCTAAATCGATGAATGTGAAGCTAAATTTCTTCAATCTAACCATCAAATCTGAGTTCACGTGGGCTAAATCGATGAATGTGAAGCTAAATTTCTTCAATCTAACCATCAAATCTGAGTTCACGTGGGCTAAATCGATGAATGTGAAGCTAAATTTCTTCAATCTAACCATCAAATCTGAGTTCACGTGGGCTAAATCGATGAATGTGAAGCTAAATTTCTTCAATCTAACCATCAAATCTGAGTTCACGTGGGCTAAATCGATGAATGTGAAGCTAAATTTCTTCAATCTAACCATCAAATCTGAGTTCACGTGGGCTAAATCGATGAATGTGAAGCTAAATTTCTTCAATCTAACCATCAAATCTGAGTTCACGTGGGCTAAATCGATGAATGTGAAGCTAAATTTCTTCAATCTAACCATCAAATCTGAGTTCACGTGGGCTAAATCGATGAATGTGAAGCTAAATTTCTTCAATCTAACCATCAAATCTGAGTTCACGTGGGCTAAATCGATGAATGTGAAGCTAAATTTCTTCAATCTAACCATCAAATCTGAGTTCACGTGGGCTAAATCGATGAATGTGAAGCTAAATTTCTTCAATCTAACCATCAAATCTGAGTTCACGTGGGCTAAATCGATGAATGTGAAGCTAAATTTCTTCAATCTAACCATCAAATCTGAGTTCACGTGGGCTAAATCGATGAATGTGAAGCTAAATTTCTTCAATCTAACCATCAAATCTGAGTTCACGTGGGCTAAATCGATGAATGTGAAGCTAAATTTCTTCAATCTAACCATCAAATCTGAGTTCACGTGGGCTAAATCGATGAATGTGAAGCTAAATTTCTTCAATCTAACCATCAAATCTGAGTTCACGTGGGCTAAATCGATGAATGTGAAGCTAAATTTCTTCAATCTAACCATCAAATCTGAGTTCACGTGGGCTAAATCGATGAATGTGAAGCTAAATTTCTTCAATCTAACCATCAAATCTGAGTTCACGTGGGCTAAATCGATGAATGTGAAGCTAAATTTCTTCAATCTAACCATCAAATCTGAGTTCACGTGGGCTAAATCGATGAATGTGAAGCTAAATTTCTTCAATCTAACCATCAAATCTGAGTTCACGTGGGCTAAATCGATGAATGTGAAGCTAAATTTCTTCAATCTAACCATCAAATCTGAGTTCACGTGGGCTAAATCGATGAATGTGAAGCTAAATTTCTTCAATCTAACCATCAAATCTGAGTTCACGTGGGCTAAATCGATGAATGTGAAGCTAAATTTCTTCAATCTAACCATCAAATCTGAGTTCACGTGGGCTAAATCGATGAATGTGAAGCTAAATTTCTTCAATCTAACCATCAAATCTGAGTTCACGTGGGCTAAATCGATGAATGTGAAGCTAAATTTCTTCAATCTAACCATCAAATCTGAGTTCACGTGGGCTAAATCGATGAATGTGAAGCTAAATTTCTTCAATCTAACCATCAAATCTGAGTTCACGTGGGCTAAATCGATGAATGTGAAGCTAAATTTCTTCAATCTAACCATCAAATCTGAGTTCACGTGGGCTAAATCGATGAATGTGAAGCTAAATTTCTTCAATCTAACCATCAAATCTGAGTTCACGTGGGCTAAATCGATGAATGTGAAGCTAAATTTCTTCAATCTAACCATCAAATCTGAGTTCACGTGGGCTAAATCGATGAATGTGAAGCTAAATTTCTTCAATCTAACCATCAAATCTGAGTTCACGTGGGCTAAATCGATGAATGTGAAGCTAAATTTCTTCAATCTAACCATCAAATCTGAGTTCACGTGGGCTAAATCGATGAATGTGAAGCTAAATTTCTTCAATCTAACCATCAAATCTGAGTTCACGTGGGCTAAATCGATGAATGTGAAGCTAAATTTCTTCAATCTAACCATCAAATCTGAGTTCACGTGGGCTAAATCGATGAATGTGAAGCTAAATTTCTTCAATCTAACCATCAAATCTGAGTTCACGTGGGCTAAATCGATGAATGTGAAGCTAAATTTCTTCAATCTAACCATCAAATCTGAGTTCACGTGGGCTAAATCGATGAATGTGAAGCTAAATTTCTTCAATCTAACCATCAAATCTGAGTTCACGTGGGCTAAATCGATGAATGTGAAGCTAAATTTCTTCAATCTAACCATCAAATCTGAGTTCACGTGGGCTAAATCGATGAATGTGAAGCTAAATTTCTTCAATCTAACCATCAAATCTGAGTTCACGTGGGCTAAATCGATGAATGTGAAGCTAAATTTCTTCAATCTAACCATCAAATCTGAGTTCACGTGGGCTAAATCGATGAATGTGAAGCTAAATTTCTTCAATCTAACCATCAAATCTGAGTTCACGTGGGCTAAATCGATGAATGTGAAGCTAAATTTCTTCAATCTAACCATCAAATCTGAGTTCACGTGGGCTAAATCGATGAATGTGAAGCTAAATTTCTTCAATCTAACCATCAAATCTGAGTTCACGTGGGCTAAATCGATGAATGTGAAGCTAAATTTCTTCAATCTAACCATCAAATCTGAGTTCACGTGGGCTAAATCGATGAATGTGAAGCTAAATTTCTTCAATCTAACCATCAAATCTGAGTTCACGTGGGCTAAATCGATGAATGTGAAGCTAAATTTCTTCAATCTAACCATCAAATCTGAGTTCACGTGGGCTAAATCGATGAATGTGAAGCTAAATTTCTTCAATCTAACCATCAAATCTGAGTTCACGTGGGCTAAATCGATGAATGTGAAGCTAAATTTCTTCAATCTAACCATCAAATCTGAGTTCACGTGGGCTAAATCGATGAATGTGAAGCTAAATTTCTTCAATCTAACCATCAAATCTGAGTTCACGTGGGCTAAATCGATGAATGTGAAGCTAAATTTCTTCAATCTAACCATCAAATCTGAGTTCACGTGGGCTAAATCGATGAATGTGAAGCTAAATTTCTTCAATCTAACCATCAAATCTGAGTTCACGTGGGCTAAATCGATGAATGTGAAGCTAAATTTCTTCAATCTAACCATCAAATCTGAGTTCACGTGGGCTAAATCGATGAATGTGAAGCTAAATTTCTTCAATCTAACCATCAAATCTGAGTTCACGTGGGCTAAATCGATGAATGTGAAGCTAAATTTCTTCAATCTAACCATCAAATCTGAGTTCACGTGGGCTAAATCGATGAATGTGAAGCTAAATTTCTTCAATCTAACCATCAAATCTGAGTTCACGTGGGCTAAATCGATGAATGTGAAGCTAAATTTCTTCAATCTAACCATCAAATCTGAGTTCACGTGGGCTAAATCGATGAATGTGAAGCTAAATTTCTTCAATCTAACCATCAAATCTGAGTTCACGTGGGCTAAATCGATGAATGTGAAGCTAAATTTCTTCAATCTAACCATCAAATCTGAGTTCACGTGGGCTAAATCGATGAATGTGAAGCTAAATTTCTTCAATCTAACCATCAAATCTGAGTTCACGTGGGCTAAATCGATGAATGTGAAGCTAAATTTCTTCAATCTAACCATCAAATCTGAGTTCACGTGGGCTAAATCGATGAATGTGAAGCTAAATTTCTTCAATCTAACCATCAAATCTGAGTTCACGTGGGCTAAATCGATGAATGTGAAGCTAAATTTCTTCAATCTAACCATCAAATCTGAGTTCACGTGGGCTAAATCGATGAATGTGAAGCTAAATTTCTTCAATCTAACCATCAAATCTGAGTTCACGTGGGCTAAATCGATGAATGTGAAGCTAAATTTCTTCAATCTAACCATCAAATCTGAGTTCACGTGGGCTAAATCGATGAATGTGAAGCTAAATTTCTTCAATCTAACCATCAAATCTGAGTTCACGTGGGCTAAATCGATGAATGTGAAGCTAAATTTCTTCAATCTAACCATCAAATCTGAGTTCACGTGGGCTAAATCGATGAATGTGAAGCTAAATTTCTTCAATCTAACCATCAAATCTGAGTTCACGTGGGCTAAATCGATGAATGTGAAGCTAAATTTCTTCAATCTAACCATCAAATCTGAGTTCACGTGGGCTAAATCGATGAATGTGAAGCTAAATTTCTTCAATCTAACCATCAAATCTGAGTTCACGTGGGCTAAATCGATGAATGTGAAGCTAAATTTCTTCAATCTAACCATCAAATCTGAGTTCACGTGGGCTAAATCGATGAATGTGAAGCTAAATTTCTTCAATCTAACCATCAAATCTGAGTTCACGTGGGCTAAATCGATGAATGTGAAGCTAAATTTCTTCAATCTAACCATCAAATCTGAGTTCACGTGGGCTAAATCGATGAATGTGAAGCTAAATTTCTTCAATCTAACCATCAAATCTGAGTTCACGTGGGCTAAATCGATGAATGTGAAGCTAAATTTCTTCAATCTAACCATCAAATCTGAGTTCACGTGGGCTAAATCGATGAATGTGAAGCTAAATTTCTTCAATCTAACCATCAAATCTGAGTTCACGTGGGCTAAATCGATGAATGTGAAGCTAAATTTCTTCAATCTAACCATCAAATCTGAGTTCACGTGGGCTAAATCGATGAATGTGAAGCTAAATTTCTTCAATCTAACCATCAAATCTGAGTTCACGTGGGCTAAATCGATGAATGTGAAGCTAAATTTCTTCAATCTAACCATCAAATCTGAGTTCACGTGGGCTAAATCGATGAATGTGAAGCTAAATTTCTTCAATCTAACCATCAAATCTGAGTTCACGTGGGCTAAATCGATGAATGTGAAGCTAAATTTCTTCAATCTAACCATCAAATCTGAGTTCACGTGGGCTAAATCGATGAATGTGAAGCTAAATTTCTTCAATCTAACCATCAAATCTGAGTTCACGTGGGCTAAATCGATGAATGTGAAGCTAAATTTCTTCAATCTAACCATCAAATCTGAGTTCACGTGGGCTAAATCGATGAATGTGAAGCTAAATTTCTTCAATCTAACCATCAAATCTGAGTTCACGTGGGCTAAATCGATGAATGTGAAGCTAAATTTCTTCAATCTAACCATCAAATCTGAGTTCACGTGGGCTAAATCGATGAATGTGAAGCTAAATTTCTTCAATCTAACCATCAAATCTGAGTTCACGTGGGCTAAATCGATGAATGTGAAGCTAAATTTCTTCAATCTAA
The DNA here is from genome assembly GCA_001923025.3 of Taenia multiceps. Taxonomy (NCBI): domain Eukaryota; kingdom Metazoa; phylum Platyhelminthes; class Cestoda; order Cyclophyllidea; family Taeniidae; genus Taenia; species Taenia multiceps. Next base: position 7,473 of record MRSW03000562.1, read on the forward strand.
CCATCAAATCTGAGTTCACGTGGGCTAAATCGATGAATGTGAAGCTAAATTTCTTCAATCTAACCATCAAATCTGAGTTCACGTGGGCTAAATCGATGAATGTGAAGCTAAATTTCTTCAATCTAACCATCAAATCTGAGTTCACGTGGGCTAAATCGATGAATGTGAAGCTAAATTTCTTCAATCTAACCATCAAATCTGAGTTCACGTGGGCTAAATCGATGAATGTGAAGCTAAATTTCTTCAATCTAACCATCAAATCTGAGTTCACGTGGGCTAAATCGATGAATGTGAAGCTAAATTTCTTCAATCTAACCATCAAATCTGAGTTCACGTGGGCTAAATCGATGAATGTGAAGCTAAATTTCTTCAATCTAACCATCAAATCTGAGTTCACGTGGGCTAAATCGATGAATGTGAAGCTAAATTTCTTCAATCTAACCATCAAATCTGAGTTCACGTGGGCTAAATCGATGAATGTGAAGCTAAATTTCTTCAATCTAACCATCAAATCTGAGTTCACGTGGGCTAAATCGATGAATGTGAAGCTAAATTTCTTCAATCTAACCATCAAATCTGAGTTCACGTGGGCTAAATCGATGAATGTGAAGCTAAATTTCTTCAATCTAACCATCAAATCTGAGTTCACGTGGGCTAAATCGATGAATGTGAAGCTAAATTTCTTCAATCTAACCATCAAATCTGAGTTCACGTGGGCTAAATCGATGAATGTGAAGCTAAATTTCTTCAATCTAACCATCAAATCTGAGTTCACGTGGGCTAAATCGATGAATGTGAAGCTAAATTTCTTCAATCTAACCATCAAATCTGAGTTCACGTGGGCTAAATCGATGAATGTGAAGCTAAATTTCTTCAATCTAACCATCAAATCTGAGTTCACGTGGGCTAAATCGATGAATGTGAAGCTAAATTTCTTCAATCTAACCATCAAATCTGAGTTCACGTGGGCTAAATCGATGAATGTGAAGCTAAATTTCTTCAATCTAACCATCAAATCTGAGTTCACGTGGGCTAAATCGATGAATGTGAAGCTAAATTTCTTCAATCTAACCATCAAATCTGAGTTCACGTGGGCTAAATCGATGAATGTGAAGCTAAATTTCTTCAATCTAACCATCAAATCTGAGTTCACGTGGGCTAAATCGATGAATGTGAAGCTAAATTTCTTCAATCTAACCATCAAATCTGAGTTCACGTGGGCTAAATCGATGAATGTGAAGCTAAATTTCTTCAATCTAACCATCAAATCTGAGTTCACGTGGGCTAAATCGATGAATGTGAAGCTAAATTTCTTCAATCTAACCATCAAATCTGAGTTCACGTGGGCTAAATCGATGAATGTGAAGCTAAATTTCTTCAATCTAACCATCAAATCTGAGTTCACGTGGGCTAAATCGATGAATGTGAAGCTAAATTTCTTCAATCTAACCATCAAATCTGAGTTCACGTGGGCTAAATCGATGAATGTGAAGCTAAATTTCTTCAATCTAACCATCAAATCTGAGTTCACGTGGGCTAAATCGATGAATGTGAAGCTAAATTTCTTCAATCTAACCATCAAATCTGAGTTCACGTGGGCTAAATCGATGAATGTGAAGCTAAATTTCTTCAATCTAACCATCAAATCTGAGTTCACGTGGGCTAAATCGATGAATGTGAAGCTAAATTTCTTCAATCTAACCATCAAATCTGAGTTCACGTGGGCTAAATCGATGAATGTGAAGCTAAATTTCTTCAATCTAACCATCAAATCTGAGTTCACGTGGGCTAAATCGATGAATGTGAAGCTAAATTTCTTCAATCTAACCATCAAATCTGAGTTCACGTGGGCTAAATCGATGAATGTGAAGCTAAATTTCTTCAATCTAACCATCAAATCTGAGTTCACGTGGGCTAAATCGATGAATGTGAAGCTAAATTTCTTCAATCTAACCATCAAATCTGAGTTCACGTGGGCTAAATCGATGAATGTGAAGCTAAATTTCTTCAATCTAACCATCAAATCTGAGTTCACGTGGGCTAAATCGATGAATGTGAAGCTAAATTTCTTCAATCTAACCATCAAATCTGAGTTCACGTGGGCTAAATCGATGAATGTGAAGCTAAATTTCTTCAATCTAACCATCAAATCTGAGTTCACGTGGGCTAAATCGATGAATGTGAAGCTAAATTTCTTCAATCTAACCATCAAATCTGAGTTCACGTGGGCTAAATCGATGAATGTGAAGCTAAATTTCTTCAATCTAACCATCAAATCTGAGTTCACGTGGGCTAAATCGATGAATGTGAAGCTAAATTTCTTCAATCTAACCATCAAATCTGAGTTCACGTGGGCTAAATCGATGAATGTGAAGCTAAATTTCTTCAATCTAACCATCAAATCTGAGTTCACGTGGGCTAAATCGATGAATGTGAAGCTAAATTTCTTCAATCTAACCATCAAATCTGAGTTCACGTGGGCTAAATCGATGAATGTGAAGCTAAATTTCTTCAATCTAACCATCAAATCTGAGTTCACGTGGGCTAAATCGATGAATGTGAAGCTAAATTTCTTCAATCTAACCATCAAATCTGAGTTCACGTGGGCTAAATCGATGAATGTGAAGCTAAATTTCTTCAATCTAACCATCAAATCTGAGTTCACGTGGGCTAAATCGATGAATGTGAAGCTAAATTTCTTCAATCTAACCATCAAATCTGAGTTCACGTGGGCTAAATCGATGAATGTGAAGCTAAATTTCTTCAATCTAACCATCAAATCTGAGTTCACGTGGGCTAAATCGATGAATGTGAAGCTAAATTTCTTCAATCTAACCATCAAATCTGAGTTCACGTGGGCTAAATCGATGAATGTGAAGCTAAATTTCTTCAATCTAACCATCAAATCTGAGTTCACGTGGGCTAAATCGATGAATGTGAAGCTAAATTTCTTCAATCTAACCATCAAATCTGAGTTCACGTGGGCTAAATCGATGAATGTGAAGCTAAATTTCTTCAATCTAACCATCAAATCTGAGTTCACGTGGGCTAAATCGATGAATGTGAAGCTAAATTTCTTCAATCTAACCATCAAATCTGAGTTCACGTGGGCTAAATCGATGAATGTGAAGCTAAATTTCTTCAATCTAACCATCAAATCTGAGTTCACGTGGGCTAAATCGATGAATGTGAAGCTAAATTTCTTCAATCTAACCATCAAATCTGAGTTCACGTGGGCTAAATCGATGAATGTGAAGCTAAATTTCTTCAATCTAACCATCAAATCTGAGTTCACGTGGGCTAAATCGATGAATGTGAAGCTAAATTTCTTCAATCTAACCATCAAATCTGAGTTCACGTGGGCTAAATCGATGAATGTGAAGCTAAATTTCTTCAATCTAACCATCAAATCTGAGTTCACGTGGGCTAAATCGATGAATGTGAAGCTAAATTTCTTCAATCTAACCATCAAATCTGAGTTCACGTGGGCTAAATCGATGAATGTGAAGCTAAATTTCTTCAATCTAACCATCAAATCTGAGTTCACGTGGGCTAAATCGATGAATGTGAAGCTAAATTTCTTCAATCTAACCATCAAATCTGAGTTCACGTGGGCTAAATCGATGAATGTGAAGCTAAATTTCTTCAATCTAACCATCAAATCTGAGTTCACGTGGGCTAAATCGATGAATGTGAAGCTAAATTTCTTCAATCTAACCATCAAATCTGAGTTCACGTGGGCTAAATCGATGAATGTGAAGCTAAATTTCTTCAATCTAACCATCAAATCTGAGTTCACGTGGGCTAAATCGATGAATGTGAAGCTAAATTTCTTCAATCTAACCATCAAATCTGAGTTCACGTGGGCTAAATCGATGAATGTGAAGCTAAATTTCTTCAATCTAACCATCAAATCTGAGTTCACGTGGGCTAAATCGATGAATGTGAAGCTAAATTTCTTCAATCTAACCATCAAATCTGAGTTCACGTGGGCTAAATCGATGAATGTGAAGCTAAATTTCTTCAATCTAACCATCAAATCTGAGTTCACGTGGGCTAAATCGATGAATGTGAAGCTAAATTTCTTCAATCTAACCATCAAATCTGAGTTCACGTGGGCTAAATCGATGAATGTGAAGCTAAATTTCTTCAATCTAACCATCAAATCTGAGTTCACGTGGGCTAAATCGATGAATGTGAAGCTAAATTTCTTCAATCTAACCATCAAATCTGAGTTCACGTGGGCTAAATCGATGAATGTGAAGCTAAATTTCTTCAATCTAACCATCAAATCTGAGTTCACGTGGGCTAAATCGATGAATGTGAAGCTAAATTTCTTCAATCTAACCATCAAATCTGAGTTCACGTGGGCTAAATCGATGAATGTGAAGCTAAATTTCTTCAATCTAACCATCAAATCTGAGTTCACGTGGGCTAAATCGATGAATGTGAAGCTAAATTTCTTCAATCTAACCATCAAATCTGAGTTCACGTGGGCTAAATCGATGAATGTGAAGCTAAATTTCTTCAATCTAACCATCAAATCTGAGTTCACGTGGGCTAAATCGATGAATGTGAAGCTAAATTTCTTCAATCTAACCATCAAATCTGAGTTCACGTGGGCTAAATCGATGAATGTGAAGCTAAATTTCTTCAATCTAACCATCAAATCTGAGTTCACGTGGGCTAAATCGATGAATGTGAAGCTAAATTTCTTCAATCTAACCATCAAATCTGAGTTCACGTGGGCTAAATCGATGAATGTGAAGCTAAATTTCTTCAATCTAACCATCAAATCTGAGTTCACGTGGGCTAAATCGATGAATGTGAAGCTAAATTTCTTCAATCTAACCATCAAATCTGAGTTCACGTGGGCTAAATCGATGAATGTGAAGCTAAATTTCTTCAATCTAACCATCAAATCTGAGTTCACGTGGGCTAAATCGATGAATGTGAAGCTAAATTTCTTCAATCTAACCATCAAATCTGAGTTCACGTGGGCTAAATCGATGAATGTGAAGCTAAATTTCTTCAATCTAACCATCAAATCTGAGTTCACGTGGGCTAAATCGATGAATGTGAAGCTAAATTTCTTCAATCTAACCATCAAATCTGAGTTCACGTGGGCTAAATCGATGAATGTGAAGCTAAATTTCTTCAATCTAACCATCAAATCTGAGTTCACGTGGGCTAAATCGATGAATGTGAAGCTAAATTTCTTCAATCTAACCATCAAATCTGAGTTCACGTGGGCTAAATCGATGAATGTGAAGCTAAATTTCTTCAATCTAACCATCAAATCTGAGTTCACGTGGGCTAAATCGATGAATGTGAAGCTAAATTTCTTCAATCTAACCATCAAATCTGAGTTCACGTGGGCTAAATCGATGAATGTGAAGCTAAATTTCTTCAATCTAACCATCAAATCTGAGTTCACGTGGGCTAAATCGATGAATGTGAAGCTAAATTTCTTCAATCTAACCATCAAATCTGAGTTCACGTGGGCTAAATCGATGAATGTGAAGCTAAATTTCTTCAATCTAACCATCAAATCTGAGTTCACGTGGGCTAAATCGATGAATGTGAAGCTAAATTTCTTCAATCTAACCATCAAATCTGAGTTCACGTGGGCTAAATCGATGAATGTGAAGCTAAATTTCTTCAATCTAACCATCAAATCTGAGTTCACGTGGGCTAAATCGATGAATGTGAAGCTAAATTTCTTCAATCTAACCATCAAATCTGAGTTCACGTGGGCTAAATCGATGAATGTGAAGCTAAATTTCTTCAATCTAACCATCAAATCTGAGTTCACGTGGGCTAAATCGATGAATGTGAAGCTAAATTTCTTCAATCTAACCATCAAATCTGAGTTCACGTGGGCTAAATCGATGAATGTGAAGCTAAATTTCTTCAATCTAACCATCAAATCTGAGTTCACGTGGGCTAAATCGATGAATGTGAAGCTAAATTTCTTCAATCTAACCATCAAATCTGAGTTCACGTGGGCTAAATCGATGAATGTGAAGCTAAATTTCTTCAATCTAACCATCAAATCTGAGTTCACGTGGGCTAAATCGATGAATGTGAAGCTAAATTTCTTCAATCTAACCATCAAATCTGAGTTCACGTGGGCTAAATCGATGAATGTGAAGCTAAATTTCTTCAATCTAACCATCAAATCTGAGTTCACGTGGGCTAAATCGATGAATGTGAAGCTAAATTTCTTCAATCTAACCATCAAATCTGAGTTCACGTGGGCTAAATCGATGAATGTGAAGCTAAATTTCTTCAATCTAACCATCAAATCTGAGTTCACGTGGGCTAAATCGATGAATGTGAAGCTAAATTTCTTCAATCTAACCATCAAATCTGAGTTCACGTGGGCTAAATCGATGAATGTGAAGCTAAATTTCTTCAATCTAACCATCAAATCTGAGTTCACGTGGGCTAAATCGATGAATGTGAAGCTAAATTTCTTCAATCTAACCATCAAATCTGAGTTCACGTGGGCTAAATCGATGAATGTGAAGCTAAATTTCTTCAATCTAACCATCAAATCTGAGTTCACGTGGGCTAAATCGATGAATGTGAAGCTAAATTTCTTCAATCTAACCATCAAATCTGAGTTCACGTGGGCTAAATCGATGAATGTGAAGCTAAATTTCTTCAATCTAACCATCAAATCTGAGTTCACGTGGGCTAAATCGATGAATGTGAAGCTAAATTTCTTCAATCTAACCATCAAATCTGAGTTCACGTGGGCTAAATCGATGAATGTGAAGCTAAATTTCTTCAATCTAACCATCAAATCTGAGTTCACGTGGGCTAAATCGATGAATGTGAAGCTAAATTTCTTCAATCTAACCATCAAATCTGAGTTCACGTGGGCTAAATCGATGAATGTGAAGCTAAATTTCTTCAATCTAACCATCAAATCTGAGTTCACGTGGGCTAAATCGATGAATGTGAAGCTAAATTTCTTCAATCTAACCATCAAATCTGAGTTCACGTGGGCTAAATCGATGAATGTGAAGCTAAATTTCTTCAATCTAACCATCAAATCTGAGTTCACGTGGGCTAAATCGATGAATGTGAAGCTAAATTTCTTCAATCTAACCATCAAATCTGAGTTCACGTGGGCTAAATCGATGAATGTGAAGCTAAATTTCTTCAATCTAACCATCAAATCTGAGTTCACGTGGGCTAAATCGATGAATGTGAAGCTAAATTTCTTCAATCTAACCATCAAATCTGAGTTCACGTGGGCTAAATCGATGAATGTGAAGCTAAATTTCTTCAATCTAACCATCAAATCTGAGTTCACGTGGGCTAAATCGATGAATGTGAAGCTAAATTTCTTCAATCTAACCATCAAATCTGAGTTCACGTGGGCTAAATCGATGAATGTGAAGCTAAATTTCTTCAATCTAACCATCAAATCTGAGTTCACGTGGGCTAAATCGATGAATGTGAAGCTAAATTTCTTCAATCTAACCATCAAATCTGAGTTCACGTGGGCTAAATCGATGAATGTGAAGCTAAATTTCTTCAATCTAACCATCAAATCTGAGTTCACGTGGGCTAAATCGATGAATGTGAAGCTAAATTTCTTCAATCTAACCATCAAATCTGAGTTCACGTGGGCTAAATCGATGAATGTGAAGCTAAATTTCTTCAATCTAACCATCAAATCTGAGTTCACGTGGGCTAAATCGATGAATGTGAAGCTAAATTTCTTCAATCTAACCATCAAATCTGAGTTCACGTGGGCTAAATCGATGAATGTGAAGCTAAATTTCTTCAATCTAACCATCAAATCTGAGTTCACGTGGGCTAAATCGATGAATGTGAAGCTAAATTTCTTCAATCTAACCATCAAATCTGAGTTCACGTGGGCTAAATCGATGAATGTGAAGCTAAATTTCTTCAATCTAACCATCAAATCTGAGTTCACGTGGGCTAAATCGATGAATGTGAAGCTAAATTTCTTCAATCTAACCATCAAATCTGAGTTCACGTGGGCTAAATCGATGAATGTGAAGCTAAATTTCTTCAATCTAACCATCAAATCTGAGTTCACGTGGGCTAAATCGATGAATGTGAAGCTAAATTTCTTCAATCTAACCATCAAATCTGAGTTCACGTGGGCTAAATCGATGAATGTGAAGCTAAATTTCTTCAATCTAACCATCAAATCTGAGTTCACGTGGGCTAAATCGATGAATGTGAAGCTAAATTTCTTCAATCTAACCATCAAATCTGAGTTCACGTGGGCTAAATCGATGAATGTGAAGCTAAATTTCTTCAATCTAACCATCAAATCTGAGTTCACGTGGGCTAAATCGATGAATGTGAAGCTAAATTTCTTCAATCTAACCATCAAATCTGAGTTCACGTGGGCTAAATCGATGAATGTGAAGCTAAATTTCTTCAATCTAACCATCAAATCTGAGTTCACGTGGGCTAAATCGATGAATGTGAAGCTAAATTTCTTCAATCTAACCATCAAATCTGAGTTCACGTGGGCTAAATCGAAATGTGAAGCTAAATTTCTTCAATCTAACCATCAAATCTGAGTTCACGTGGGCTAAATCGATGAATGTGAAGCTAAATTTCTTCAATCTAACCATCAAATCTGAGTTCACGTGGGCTAAATCGATGAATGTGAAGCTAAATTTCTTCAATCTAACCATCAAATCTGAGTTCACGTGGGCTAAATCGATGAATGTGAAGCTAAATTTCTTCAATCTAACCATCAAATCTGAGTTCACGTGGGCTAAATCGATGAATGTGAAGCTAAATTTCTTCAATCTAACCATCAAATCTGAGTTCACGTGGGCTAAATCGATGAATGTGAAGCTAAATTTCTTCAATCTAACCATCAAATCTGAGTTCACGTGGGCTAAATCGATGAATGTGAAGCTAAATTTCTTCAATCTAACCATCAAATCTGAGTTCACGTGGGCTAAATCGATGAATGTGAAGCTAAATTTCTTCAATCTAACCATCAAATCTGAGTTCACGTGGGCTAAATCGATGAATGTGAAGCTAAATTTCTTCAATCTAACCATCAAATCTGAGTTCACGTGGGCTAAATCGATGAATGTGAAGCTAAATTTCTTCAATCTAACCATCAAATCTGAGTTCACGTGGGCTAAATCGATGAATGTGAAGCTAAATTTCTTCAATCTAACCATCAAATCTGAGTTCACGTGGGCTAAATCGATGAATGTGAAGCTAAATTTCTTCAATCTAACCATCAAATCTGAGTTCACGTGGGCTAAATCGATGAATGTGAAGCTAAATTTCTTCAATCTAACCATCAAATCTGAGTTCACGTGGGCTAAATCGATGAATGTGAAGCTAAATTTCTTCAATCTAACCATCAAATCTGAGTTCACGTGGGCTAAATCGATGAATGTGAAGCTAAATTTCTTCAATCTAACCATCAAATCTGAGTTCACGTGGGCTAAATCGATGAATGTGAAGCTAAATTTCTTCAATCTAACCATCAAATCTGAGTTCACGTGGGCTAAATCGATGAATGTGAAGCTAAATTTCTTCAATCTAACCATCAAATCTGAGTTCACGTGGGCTAAATCGATGAATGTGAAGCTAAATTTCTTCAATCTAACCATCAAATCTGAGTTCACGTGGGCTAAATCGATGAATGTGAAGCTAAATTTCTTCAATCTAACCATCAAATCTGAGTTCACGTGGGCTAAATCGATGAATGTGAAGCTAAATTTCTTCAATCTAACCATCAAATCTGAGTTCACGTGGGCTAAATCGATGAATGTGAAGCTAAATTTCTTCAATCTAACCATCAAATCTGAGTTCACGTGGGCTAAATCGATGAATGTGAAGCTAAATTTCTTCAATCTAACCATCAAATCTGAGTTCACGTGGGCTAAATCGATGAATGTGAAGCTAAATTTCTTCAATCTAACCATCAAATCTGAGTTCACGTGGGCTAAATCGATGAATGTGAAGCTAAATTTCTTCAATCTAACCATCAAATCTGAGTTCACGTGGGCTAAATCGATGAATGTGAAGCTAAATTTCTTCAATCTAACCATCAAATCTGAGTTCACGTGGGCTAAATCGATGAATGTGAAGCTAAATTTCTTCAATCTAACCATCAAATCTGAGTTCACGTGGGCTAAATCGATGAATGTGAAGCTAAATTTCTTCAATCTAACCATCAAATCTGAGTTCACGTGGGCTAAATCGATGAATGTGAAGCTAAATTTCTTCAATCTAACCATCAAATCTGAGTTCACGTGGGCTAAATCGATGAATGTGAAGCTAAATTTCTTCAATCTAACCATCAAATCTGAGTTCACGTGGGCTAAATCGATGAATGTGAAGCTAAATTTCTTCAATCTAACCATCAAATCTGAGTTCACGTGGGCTAAATCGATGAATGTGAAGCTAAATTTCTTCAATCTAACCATCAAATCTGAGTTCACGTGGGCTAAATCGATGAATGTGAAGCTAAATTTCTTCAATCTAACCATCAAATCTGAGTTCACGTGGGCTAAATCGATGAATGTGAAGCTAAATTTCTTCAATCTAACCATCAAATCTGAGTTCACGTGGGCTAAATCGATGAATGTGAAGCTAAATTTCTTCAATCTAACCATCAAATCTGAGTTCACGTGGGCTAAATCGATGAATGTGAAGCTAAATCTCTTCAATCTAACCATCAAATCTGAGTTCACGTGGGCTAAATCGACGAATGTGAAGCTAAATTTCTTCAATCTAACCATCAAATCTGAGTTCACGTGGGCTAAATCGATGAATGTGAAGCTAAATTTCTTCAATCTAACCATCAAATCTGAGTTCACGTGGGCTAAATCGATGAATGTGAAGCTAAATTTCTTCAATCTAACCATCAAATCTGAGTTCACGTGGGCTAAATCGATGAATGTGAAGCTAAATTTCTTCAATCTAACCATCAAATCTGAGTTCACGTGGGCTAAATCGATGAATGTGAAGCTAAATTTCTTCAATCTAACCATCAAATCTGAGTTCACGTGGGCTAAATCGATGAATGTGAAGCTAAATTTCTTCAATCTAACCATCAAATCTGAGTTCACGTGGGCTAAATCGATGAATGTGAAGCTAAATTTCTTCAATCTAACCATCAAATCTGAGTTCACGTGGGCTAAATCGATGAATGTGAAGCTAAATTTCTTCAATCTACCATCAAATCTGAGTTCACGTGGGCTAAATCGATGAATGTGAAGCTAAATTTCTTCAATCTAACCATCAAATCTGAGTTCACGTGGGCTAAATCGATGAATGTGAAGCTAAATTTCTTCAATCTAACCATCAAATCTGAGTTCACGTGGGCTAAATCGATGAATGTGAAGCTAAATTTCTTCAATCTAACCATCAAATCTGAGTTCACGTGGGCTAAATCGATGAATGTGAAGCTAAATTTCTTCAATCTAACCATCAAATCTGAGTTCACGTGGGCTAAATCGATGAATGTGAAGCTAAATTTCTTCAATCTAACCATCAAATCTGAGTTCACGTGGGCTAAATCGAATGTGAAGCTAAATTTCTTCAATCTAACCATCAAATCTGAGTTCACGTGGGCTAAATCGATGAATGTGAAGCTAAATTTCTTCAATCTAACCATCAAATCTGAGTTCACGTGGGCTAAATCGATGAATGTGAAGCTAAATTTCTTCAATAACCATCAAATCTGAGTTCACGTGGGCTAAATCGATGAATGTGAAGCTAAATTTCTTCAATCTAACCATCAATCTGAGTTCACGTGGGCTAAATCGATGATGAAGCTAAATTTCTTCAATCTAACCATCAAATCTGAGTTCACGTGGGCTAAATCGATGAATGTGAAGCTAAATTTCTTCAATCTAACCATCAAATCTGAGTTCACGTGGGCTAATCGACGAATGTGAAGCTAAATTTCTTCAATCTAACCATCAAATCTGAGTTCACGTGGGCTAAATCGATGAATGTGAAGCTAAATTCTTCAATCTAACCATCAAATCTGAGTTCACGTGGGCTAAATCGATGAATGTGAAGCTAAATTTCTTCAATCTAACCATCAAATCTGAGTTCACGTGGCTAAATCGATGAATGTGAAGCTAAATTTCTTCAATCTAACCATCAAATCTGAGTTCACGTGGGTAAATCGATGAATGTGAAGCTAAATTTCTTCAATCTAACCATCAATCTGAGTTCACGTGGGCTAAATCGATGAATGTGAAGCTAAATTTCTTCAATCTAACCATCAAATCTGAGTTCACGTGGGCTAAATCGAGAATGTGAAGCTAAATTCTTCAATCTAACCATCAAATCTGAGTTCACGTGGGCTAAATCGATGAATGCGAAGCTAAATTTTCAATCTAACCATCAAATCTGAGTTCACGTGGGCTAAATCGATGAATGTGAAGCTAAATTTCTTCATCTAACCATCAAATCTGAGTTCACGTGGGCTAAATCGATGAATGTGAACTAAATTTCTTCAATCTAACCATCAAATCTGAGTTCATCGGTGGGCTAAATCGATGAATGTGAAGCTAAATTTCTTCAATCTACCATCAAATCTGAGTTCACGTGGGCTAAATCGATGAATGTGAAGCTAAATCCTTCAATCTAACCATCAAATCTGAGTTCACGTGGGCTAAATCGACGAATGTGAAGCTAAATTTCTTCAATCTAACCATCAAATCTGAGTTCACGTGGGCTAAATCGATGAATGTTGAAGCTAAATTCTCTCAATCTAACCATCAAATCTGAGTTCACGTGGGCTAATCGATGAATGTGAAGCTAAATTTTCCAATCTACCATCAATCTGAGTTCACGTGGGCTAAATCGATGAATGTGAAGCTAAATTTCTTCAATCTAACCATCAAATCTGAGTTCACGTGGCTAAATCGATGAATGTGAAGCTAAATTTCTTCAATCTACCATCAAATCTGAGTTCACGTGGGCTAAATCGATGAATGTGAAGCTAATTTCTTCAATCTAACCATCAAATCTGAGTTCACGTGGGCTAAATCGATGAATGTGAAGCTAAATTTTCTTCAATCTAACCATCAAATCTGAGTTCACGTGGGCTAAATCGACGAATGTGAAGCTAATTTCTTCAATCTACCATCAAATCTGAGTTCACGTGGGCTAAATCGAGAATGTGAAGCTAAATTCTTCATCTAACCATCAAATCTGAGTTCACGTGGCTAAATCGATGAATGTGAAGCTAAATTTCTTCAATCTAACCATCAAATCTGAGTTCACGTGGGCTAAATCGATGAATGTGAAGCTAATTCTTCAATCTAACCATCAAATCTGA
>MRSW03000563.1:0-36666 GCA_001923025.3 Taenia multiceps
ACTAACCATCAAATCTGAGTTCACGTGGGCTAAATCGACGAATGTAAGCTAAATTTCTTCAATCTAACCATCAAATCTGAGTTCACGTGGGCTAAATCGACGAATGTGAAGCTAAATTTCTTCAATCTAACCATCAAATCTGAGTTCACGTGGGCTAAATCGATGAATGTGAAGCAATCTTCAATCTAACCATCAAATCTGAGTTCACGTGGGCTAAATCGATGAATGTGAAGCTAAATTTCTTCAATCTAACCATCAAATCTGAGTTCACGTGGGCTAAATCGACGAATTGAAGCTAAATTTCTTCAATCTAACCATCAAATCTGGTTCACGTGGGCTAAATCGACGAATGTGAGCAAATTTCTTCAATCTAACCATCAAATCTGAGTTCACGTGGGCTAAATCGACGAATGTGAAGCTAAATCTTCAATTGACATCAAATCTGAGTCACGTGGGCTAAATCGATGAATGTGAAGCTAAATTTCTTCAATCTAACCATCAAATCTGAGTTCACGTGGGCTAAATCGATGAATGTGAAGCTAAATTCTTCAATCTAACCATCAAATCTGAGTTCACGTGGGCTAAATCGATGAATGTGAAGCTAAATTTCTCAATCTAACCATCAAAATGAGTTCACGTGGGCTAAATCGATGAATGTAAGCTAAATTTCTTCAATCTAACCATCAAATCTGAGTTCACGTGGGCTAAATCGAGAATGTGAAGCTAAATTCTTCAATCTAACCATCAAATCTGAGTTCACGTGGGCTAAATCGATGAATGTGAAGCTAAATTCTTAATCTAACCATCAAATCTGAGTTCACGTGGGCTAAATCGATGAATGTGAAGCTAAATCTTCTTCAATCTAACCATCAAATCTGAGTTCACGTGGGCTAAATCGATGAATGTGAAGCTAAATTTCTTCAATCTAACCATCAAATCTGTTCACGTGGGCTAAATCGATGAATGTGAAGCTAAATCTCTTCAATCAACATCAAATCTGAGTTCACGTGGGCTAAATCGATGAATGTGAAGCTAAATTTCTTCAATCTAACCATCAAATCTGAGTTCAACGTGGGCTAAATCGATGAATGTGAAGCTAAATTTCTTCAATCTAACCATCAAATCTGAGTTCACGTGGGCTAAATCGATGAATGTGAAGCTAAATTTCTTCAATCTAACCATCAAAATCTGAGTTCACGTGGGCTAAATCGACGAATGTGAAGCTAAATTCTTCAATCTAACCAAAATCTGAGTTCACGTGGGCTAAATCGATGAATGTGAAGCTAAATTCTTCAATCTAACCATCAAATCTGAGTTCACGTGGGCTAAATCGATGAATGTGAAGCTAAATTCTTCAATCTAACCATCAAATCTGAGTTCACGTGGGCTAAATCGATGAATGTGAAGCTAAATTTCTTCAATCTAACCATCAAATCTGAGTTCACGTGGGCTAAATCGATGAATGTGAAGCTAAATTTCTTCAATCTAACCATCAAATCTGAGTTCACGTGGGCTAAATCGATGAATGTGAAGCTAAATCTTCAATCTAACCATCAAATCTGAGTTCACGTGGGCTAAATCGATGAATGTGAAGCTAAATTTCTTCAATCTAACCATCAAATCTGAGTTCACGTGGGCTAAATCGACGAATGTGAAGCTAAATTTCTTCAATCTGACCATCAAATCTGAGTTCACGTGGGCTAAATCGATGAATGTGAAGCTAAATTTCTTCAATCTAACCATCAAATCTGAGTTCACGTGGGCTAAATCGATGAATGTGAAGCTAAATTCTTCAATCTAACCATCAAATCTGAGTTCACGTGGGCTAAATCGATGAATGTGAAGCTAAATTTCTTCAATCTAACCATCAAATCTGAGTTCACGTGGGCTAAATCGACGAATGGGAAGCTAAATTTCTTCAATCTAACCATCAAATCTGAGTTCACGTGGGCTAAATCGATGAATGTGAAGCTAAATTTCTTCAATCTAACCATCAAATCTGAGTTCACGTGGGCTAAATCGATGAATGTGAAGCTAAATTTCTTCAATCTAACCATCAAATCTGAGTTCACGTGGGCTAAATCGATGAATGTGAAGCTAAATTTCTTCAATCTAACCATCAAATCTGAGTTCACGTGGGCTAAATCGGAATGTGAAGCTAAATTTCTTCAATCTAACCATCAAATCTGAGTTCACGTGGGCTAAATCGATGAATGTGAAGCTAAATTCTTCAATCTAACCATCAAATCTGAGTTCACGTGGGCTAAATCGACGAATGTGAAGCTAAATTTCTTCAATCTAACCATCAAATCTGAGTTCACGTGGGCTAAATCGATGAATGTGAAGCTAAATTTCTTCAATCTAACCATCAAATCTGAGTTCACGTGGGCTAAATCGATGAATGAAGCTAAATTTCTTCAATCTAACCATCAAATCTGAGTTCACGTGGGCTAAATCGATGAATGTGAAGCTAAATTTCTTCAATCTAACCATCAAATCTGAGTTCACGTGGGCTAAATCGATGAATGTGAAGCTAAATTTCTTCAATCTAACCATCAAATCTGAGTTCACGTGGGCTAAATCGATGATGAATGTGAAGCTAAATCTTCAATCTAACCATCAAATCTGAGTTCACGTGGGCTAAATCGGAATGTGAAGCTAAATTTCTTCAATCTAACCATCAAATCTGAGTTCACGTGGGCTAAATCGACGAATGTGAAGCTAAATTTCTTCAATCTAACCATCAAATCTGAGTTCACGTGGGCTAAATCGATGAATGTGAAGCTAAATTTCTTCAATCTAACCATCAAATCTGAGTTCACGTGGGCTAAATCGCGAATGTGAAGCTAAATTTCTTCAATCTAACCATCAAATCTGAGTTCACGTGGGCTAAATCGATGAATGTGAAGCTAAATTCTTCAATCTAACCATCAAATCTGAGTTCACGTGGGCTAAATCGAGATGAATGTGAAGCTAAATCTTCAATCTAACCATCAAATCTGAGTTCACGTGGGAATCGATGAATGTGAAGCTAAATTCTTCAATCTAACCATCAAATCTGAGTTCACGTGGGCTAAATCGATGAATGTGAAGCTAAATTTCTTCAATCTAACCATCAAATCTGAGTTCACGTGGGCTAAATCGATGAATGTGAAGCTAAATTTCTTCAATCTAACCATCAAATCTGAGTTCACGGGCTAAATCGATGAATGTGAAGCTAAATTTCTTCAATCTAACCATCAAATCTGAGTTCACGTGGGCTAAATCGATGAATGTGAAGCTAAATTTCTTCAATCTAACCATCAAATCTGAGTTCACGTGGGCTAAATCGACGATGAATGTGAAGCTAAATTTCTTCAATCTAACCATCAAATCTGAGTTCACGTGGCGCTAAATCGATGAATGTGAAGCTAAATTTCTTCAATCTAACCATCAAATCTGAGTTCACGTGGGCTAAATCGATGAATGTGAAGCTAAATTCTTCAATCTAACCATCAAATCTGAGTTCACGTGGGCTAAATCGATGAATGTGAAGCTAAATTTCTTCAATCTAACCATCAAATCTGAGTTCACGTGGGCTAAATCGAAATGTGAAGCTAAATTTCTTCAATCTAACCATCAAATCTGAGTTCACGTGGGCTAAATCGATGAATGTGCTAAATTTCTTCAATCTAACCATCAAATCTGAGTTCACGTGGGCTAAATCGATGAATGTGAAGCTAAATTTCTTCAATCTAACCATCAAATCTGAGTTCACGTGGGCTAAATCGGAATGTGAAGCTAAATTTCTTCAATCTAACCATCAAATCTGAGTTCACGTGGGCTAAATCGATGAATGTGAAGCTAAATTTCTTCAATCTAACCATCAAATCTGAGTTCACGTGGGCTAAATCGACGAATGTGAAGCTAAATTTCTTCAATCTAACCATCAAATCTGAGTTCACGTGGGCTAAATCGATGAATGTGAAGCTAAATTCTTCAATCTAACCATCAAATCTGAGTTCACGTGGGCTAAATCGATGAATGTGAAGCTAAATTTCTTCAATCTAACCATCAAATCTGAGTTCACGTGGGCTAAATCGATGAATGTGAAGCTAAATTCTTCAATCTAACCATCAAATCTGAGTTCACGTGGGCTAAATCGATGAATGTGAAGCTAAATTTCTTCAATCTAACCATCAAATCTGAGTTCACGTGGGCTAAATCGATGAATGTGAAGCTAAATTTCTTCAATCTAACCATCAAATCTGAGTTCACGTGGGCTAAATCGATGAATGTGAAGCTAAATTTCTTCAATCTAACCATCAAATCTGAGTTCACGTGGGCTAAATCGATGAATGTGAAGCTAATATTCTTCAATCTAACCATCAAATCTGAGTTCACGTGGGCTAAATCGATGAATGTGAAGCTAAATTTCTTCAATCTAACCATCAAATCTGAGTTCACGTGGGCTAAATCGATGAATGTGAAGCTAAATCTCTTCAATCTAACCATCAAATCTGAGTTCACGTGGGCTAAATCGATGAATGTGAAGCTAAATTTCTTCAATCTAACCATCAAATCTGAGTTCACGTGGGCTAAATCGATGAATGTGAAGCTAAATTTCTTCAATCTAACCATCAAATCTGAGTTCACGTGGGCTAAATCGATGAATGGGAAGCTAAATTTCTTCAATCTAACCATCAAATCTGAGTTCACGTGGGCTAAATCGATGAATGTGAAGCTAAATTCTTCAATCTAACCATCAAATCTGAGTTCACGTGGGCTAAATCGATGAATGTGAAGCTAAATTTTCAATCTAACCATCAAATCTGAGTTCACGTGGGCTAAATCGATGAATGTGAAGCTAAATTTCTTCAATCTAACCATCAAATCTGAGTTCACGTGGGCTAAATCGATGAATGTGAAGCTAAATTCTCTTCAATCTAACCATCAAATCTGAGTTCACGTGGGCTAAATCGATGAATGAATGAAGCTAAATTTCTTCAATCTAACCATCAAATCTGAGTTCACGTGGGCTAAATCGATGAATGTGAAGCTAAATTCTTCAATCTAACCATCAAATCTGAGTTCACGTGGGCTAAATCGATGAATGTGAAGCTAAATTCTTCAATCTAACCATCAAATCTGAGTTCACGTGGGCTAAATCGATGAATGTGAAGCTAAATTTCTTCAATCTAACCATCAAATCTGAGTTCACGTGGGCTAAATCGATGAATGTGAAGCTAAATTTCTTCAATCTAACCATCAAATCTGAGTTCACGTGGGCTAAATCGATGAATGTGAAGCTAAATTTCTTCAATCTAACCATCAAATCTGAGTTCACGTGGGCTAAATCGATGAATGTGAAGCTAAATTTCTTCAATCTAACCATCAAATCTGAGTTCACGTGGGCTAAATCGATGAATGTGAAGCTAAATTCTTCAATCTAACCATCAAATCTGAGTTCACGTGGGCTAAATCGATGAATGTGAAGCTAAATTCTTCAATCTAACCATCAAATCTGAGTTCACGTGGGCTAAATCGATGAATGTGAAGCTAAATTTCTTCAATCTAACCATCAAATCTGAGTTCACGTGGGCTAAATCGATGAATGTGAAGCTAAATTTCTTCAATCTAACCATCAAATCTGAGTTCACGTGGGCTAAATCGATGAATGTGAAGCTAAATTTCTTCAATCTAACCATCAAATCTGAGTTCACGTGGGCTAAATCGATGAATGTGAAGCTAAATTTCTTCAATCTAACCATCAAATCTGAGTTCACGTGGGCTAAATCGATGAATGTGAAGCTAAATTTCTTCAATCTAACCATCAAATCTGAGTTCACGTGGGCTAAATCGATGTGAAGCTAAATTTCTTCAATCTAACCATCAAATCTGAGTTCACGTGGGCTAAATCGATGAATGTGAAGCTAAATTTCTTCAATCTAACCATCAAATCTGAGTTCACGTGGGCTAAATCGATGAATGTGAAGCTAAATTTCTTCAATCTAACCATCAAATCTGAGTTCACGTGGGCTAAATCGATGAATGTGAAGCTAAATTTCTTCAATCTAACCATCAAATCTGAGTTCACGTGGGCTAAATCGATGAATGTGAAGCTAAATTCTTCAATCTAACCATCAAATCTGAGTTCACGTGGGCTAAATCGATGAATGTGAAGCTAAATTTCTTCAATCTAACCATCAAATCTGAGTTCACGTGGGCTAAATCGATGAATGTGAAGCTAAATTTCTTCAATCTAACCATCAAATCTGAGTTCACGTGGGCTAAATCGATGAATGTGAAGCTAAATTTCTTCAATCTAACCATCAAATCTGAGTTCACGTGGGCTAAATCGATGAATGTGAAGCTAAATTTCTTCAATCTAACCATCAAATCTGAGTTCACGTGGGCTAAATCGATGAATGTGAAGCTAAATTTCTTCAATCTAACCATCAAATCTGGGTAAACGTGGGCTAAATCGACGAATGTGAAGCTAAATTTCTTCAATCTAACCATCAAATCTGAGTTCACGTGGGCTAAATCGATGAATGTGAAGCTAAATTTCTTCAATCTAACCATCAAATCTGAGTTCACGTGGGCTAAATCGATGAATGTGAAGCTAAATTTCTTCAATCTAACCATCAAATCTGAGTTCACGTGGGCTAAATCGGCGAATGTGAAGCTAAATTTCTTCAATCTAACCATCAAATCTGAGTTCACGTGGGCTAAATCGATGAATGTGAAGCTAAATTTCTTCAATCTAACCATCAAATCTGAGTTCACGTGGGCTAAATCGATGAATGTGAAGCTAAATTTCTTCAATCTAACCATCAAATCTGAGTTCACGTGGGCTAAATCGATGAATGTGAAGCTAAATTTCTTCAATCTAACCATCAAATCTGAGTTCACGTGGGCTAAATCGATGAATGTGAAGCTAAATTTCTTCAATCTAACCATCAAATCTGAGTTCACGTGGGCTAAATCGATGAATGTGAAGCTAAATTTCTTCAATCTAACCATCAAATCTGAGTTCACGTGGGCTAAATCGATGAATGTGAAGCTAAATTTCTTCAATCTAACCATCAAATCTGAGTTCACGTGGGCTAAATCGATGAATGTGAAGCTAAATTCTTCAATCTAACCATCAAATCTGAGTTCACGTGGGCTAAATCGAGAATGTGAAGCTAAATTTCTTCAATCTAACCATCAAATCTGAGTTCACGTGGGCTAAATCGATGAATGTGAAGCTAAATTCTTCAATCTAACCATCAAATCTGAGTTCACGTGGGCTAAATCGATGAATGTGAAGCTAAATTTCTTCAATCTAACCATCAAATCTGAGTTCACGTGGGCTAAATCGATGAATGTGAAGCTAAATTCTTCAATCTAACCATCAAATCTGAGTTCACGTGGGCTAAATCGATGAATGTGAAGCTAAATTTCTTCAATCTAACCATCAAATCTGAGTTCACGTGGGCTAAATCGATGAATGTGAAGCTAAATTTCTTCAATCTAACCATCAAATCTGAGTTCACGTGGGCTAAATCGATGAATGTGAAGCTAAATTTCTTCAATCTAACCATCAAATCTGAGTTCACGTGGGCTAAATCGATGAATGTGAAGCTAAATTTCTTCAATCTAACCATCAAATCTGAGTTCACGTGGGCTAAATCGATGAATGTGAAGCTAAATTCTTCAATCTAACCATCAAATCTGAGTTCACGTGGGCTAAATCGATGAATGTGAAGCTAAATTCTTCAATCTAACCATCAAATCTGAGTTCACGTGGGCTAAATCGATGAATGTGAAGCTAAATTTCTTCAATCTAACCATCAAATCTGAGTTCACGTGGGCTAAATCGATGAATGTGAAGCTAAATTTCTTCAATCTAACCATCAAATCTGAGTTCACGTGGGCTAAATCGATGAATGTGAAGCTAAATTTCTTCAATCTAACCATCAAATCTGAGTTCACGTGGGCTAAATCGATGAATGTGAAGCTAAATTTCTTCAATCTAACCATCAAATCTGAGTTCACGTGGGCTAAATCGATGAATGTGAAGCTAAATTTCTTCAATCTAACCATCAAATCTGAGTTCACGTGGGCTAAATCGATGAATGTGAAGCTAAATTTCTTCAATCTAACCATCAAATCTGAGTTCACGTGGGCTAAATCGATGAATGTGAAGCTAAATTCTTCAATCTAACCATCAAATCTGAGTTCACGTGGGCTAAATCGATGAATGTGAAGCTAAATTTCTTCAATCTAACCATCAAATCTGAGTTCACGTGGGCTAAATCGATGAATGTGAAGCTAAATTTCTTCAATCTAACCATCAAATCTGAGTTCACGTGGGCTAAATCGATGAATGTGAAGCTAAATTTCTTCAATCTAACCATCAAATCTGAGTTCACGTGGGCTAAATCGATGAATGTGAAGCTAAATTTCTTCAATCTAACCATCAAATCTGAGTTCACGTGGGCTAAATCGATGAATGTGAAGCTAAATTTCTTCAATCTAACCATCAAATCTGAGTTCACGTGGGCTAAATCGATGAATGTGAAGCTAAATTTCTTCAATCTAACCATCAAATCTGAGTTCACGTGGGCTAAATCGATGAATGTGAAGCTTCTTCAATCTAACCATCAAATCTGAGTTCACGTGGGCTAAATCGATGAATGTGAAGCTAAATTTCTTCAATCTAACCATCAAATCTGAGTTCACGTGGGCTAAATCGATGAATGTGAAGCTAAATTTCTTCAATCTAACCATCAAATCTGAGTTCACGTGGGCTAAATCGATGAATGTGAAGCTAAATTTCTTCAATCTAACCATCAAATCTGAGTTCACGTGGGCTAAATCGATGAATGTGAAGCTAAATTTCTTCAATCTAACCATCAAATCTGAGTTCACGTGGGCTAAATCGATGAATGTGAAGCTAAATTTCTTCAATCTAACCATCAAATCTGAGTTCACGTGGGCTAAATCGATGAATGTGAAGCTAAATTCTTCAATCTAACCATCAAATCTGAGTTCACGTGGGCTAAATCGATGAATGTGAAGCTAAATTTCTTCAATCTAACCATCAAATCTGAGTTCACGTGGGCTAAATCGATGAATGTGAAGCTAAATTTCTTCAATCTAACCATCAAATCTGAGTTCACGTGGGCTAAATCGATGAATGTGAAGCTAAATTCTTCAATCTAACCATCAAATCTGAGTTCACGTGGGCTAAATCGATGAATGTGAAGCTAAATTCTTCAATCTAACCATCAAATCTGAGTTCACGTGGGCTAAATCGATGAATGTGAAGCTAAATTTCTTCAATCTAACCATCAAATCTGAGTTCACGTGGGCTAAATCGATGAATGTGAAGCTAAATTTCTTCAATCTAACCATCAAATCTGAGTTCACGTGGGCTAAATCGATGAATGTGAAGCTAAATTTCTTCAATCTAACCATCAAATCTGAGTTCACGTGGGCTAAATCGATGAATGTGAAGCTAAATTTCTTCAATCTAACCATCAAATCTGAGTTCACGTGGGCTAAATCGATGAATGTGAAGCTAAATTTCTTCAATCTAACCATCAAATCTGAGTTCACGTGGGCTAAATCGATGAATGTGAAGCTAAATTTCTTCAATCTAACCATCAAATCTGAGTTCACGTGGGCTAAATCGATGAATGTGAAGCTAATATTCTTCAATCTAACCATCAAATCTGAGTTCACGTGGGCTAAATCGATGAATGTGAAGCTAAATTTCTTCAATCTAACCATCAAATCTGAGTTCACGTGGGCTAAATCGATGAATGTGAAGCTAAATTTCTTCAATCTAACCATCAAATCTGAGTTCACGTGGGCTAAATCGACGAATGTGAAGCTAAATTTCTTCAATCTAACCATCAAATCTGAGTTCACGTGGGCTAAATCGATGAATGTGAAGCTAAATTTCTTCAATCTAACCATCAAATCTGAGTTCACGTGGGCTAAATCGACGAATGTGAAGCTAAATTTCTTCAATCTAACCATCAAATCTGAGTTCACGTGGGCTAAATCGATGAATGTGAAGCTAAATTTCTTCAATCTAACCATCAAATCTGAGTTCACGTGGGCTAAATCGATGAATGTGAAGCTAAATTTCTTCAATCTAACCATCAAATCTGAGTTCACGTGGGCTAAATCGATGAATGTGAAGCTAAATTCTTCAATCTAACCATCAAATCTGAGTTCACGTGGGCTAAATCGATGAATGTGAAGCTAAATTTCTTCAATCTAACCATCAAATCTGAGTTCACGTGGGCTAAATCGATGAATGTGAAGCTAAATTTCTTCAATCTAACCATCAAATCTGAGTTCACGTGGGCTAAATCGATGAATGTGAAGCTAAATTTCTTCAATCTAACCATCAAATCTGAGTTCACGTGGGCTAAATCGATGAATGTGAAGCTAAATTCTTCAATCTAACCATCAAATCTGAGTTCACGTGGGCTAAATCGATGAATGTGAAGCTAAATTTCTTCAATCTAACCATCAAATCTGAGTTCACGTGGGCTAAATCGATGAATGTGAAGCTAAATTCTTCAATCTAACCATCAAATCTGAGTTCACGTGGGCTAAATCGATGAATGTGAAGCTAAATTTCTTCAATCTAACCATCAAATCTGAGTTCACGTGGGCTAAATCGATGAATGTGAAGCTAAATTTCTTCAATCTAACCATCAAATCTGAGTTCACGTGGGCTAAATCGATGAATGTGAAGCTAAATTTCTTCAATCTAACCATCAAATCTGAGTTCACGTGGGCTAAATCGATGAATGTGAAGCTAAATTTCTTCAATCTAACCATCAAATCTGAGTTCACGTGGGCTAAATCGATGAATGTGAAGCTAAATTTCTTCAATCTAACCATCAAATCTGAGTTCACGTGGGCTAAATCGATGAATGTGAAGCTAAATTCTTCAATCTAACCATCAAATCTGAGTTCACGTGGGCTAAATCGATGAATGTGAAGCTAAATTTCTTCAATCTAACCATCAAATCTGAGTTCACGTGGGCTAAATCGATGAATGTGAAGCTAAATTCTTCAATCTAACCATCAAATCTGAGTTCACGTGGGCTAAATCGATGAATGTGAAGCTAAATTTCTTCAATCTAACCATCAAATCTGAGTTCACGTGGGCTAAATCGATGAATGTGAAGCTAAATTTCTTCAATCTAACCATCAAATCTGAGTTCACGTGGGCTAAATCGATGAATGTGAAGCTAAATTTCTTCAATCTAACCATCAAATCTGAGTTCACGTGGGCTAAATCGATGAATGTGAAGCTAAATTTCTTCAATCTAACCATCAAATCTGAGTTCACGTGGGCTAAATCGATGAATGTGAAGCTAAATTTCTTCAATCTAACCATCAAATCTGAGTTCACGTGGGCTAAATCGATGAATGTGAAGCTAAATTTCTTCAATCTAACCATCAAATCTGAGTTCACGTGGGCTAAATCGATGAATGTGAAGCTAAATTCTTCAATCTAACCATCAAATCTGAGTTCACGTGGGCTAAATCGATGAATGTGAAGCTAAATTTCTTCAATCTAACCATCAAATCTGAGTTCACGTGGGCTAAATCGATGAATGTGAAGCTAAATTTCTTCAATCTAACCATCAAATCTGAGTTCACGTGGGCTAAATCGATGAATGTGAAGCTAAATTTCTTCAATCTAACCATCAAATCTGAGTTCACGTGGGCTAAATCGATGAATGTGAAGCTAAATCTTCAATCTAACCATCAAATCTGAGTTCACGTGGGCTAAATCGATGAAGATGAATGTGAAGCTAAATTCTTCAATCTAACCATCAAATCTGAGTTCACGTGGGCTAAATCGATGAATGTGAAGCTAAATTTCTTCAATCTAACCATCAAATCTGAGTTCACGTGGGCTAAATCGATGAATGTGAAGCTAAATTTCTTCAATCTAACCATCAAATCTGAGTTCACGTGGGCTAAATCGATGAATGTGAAGCTAAATTTCTTCAATCTAACCATCAAATCTGAGTTCACGTGGGCTAAATCGATGAATGTGAAGCTAAATTCTTCAATCTAACCATCAAATCTGAGTTCACGTGGGCTAAATCGATGAATGTGAAGCTAAATTTCTTCAATCTAACCATCAAATCTGAGTTCACGTGGGCTAAATCGATGAATGTGAAGCTAAATTTCTTCAATCTAACCATCAAATCTGAGTTCACGTGGGCTAAATCGATGAATGTGAAGCTAAATTCTTCAATCTAACCATCAAATCTGAGTTCACGTGGGCTAAATCGATGAATGTGAAGCTAAATTTCTTCAATCTAACCATCAAATCTGAGTTCACGTGGGCTAAATCGATGAATGTGAAGCTAAATTCTTCAATCTAACCATCAAATCTGAGTTCACGTGGGCTAAATCGATGAATGTGAAGCTAAATTTCTTCAATCTAACCATCAAATCTGAGTTCACGTGGGCTAAATCGATGAATGTGAAGCTAAATTTCTTCAATCTAACCATCAAATCTGAGTTCACGTGGGCTAAATCGATGAATGTGAAGCTAAATTTCTTCAATCTAACCATCAAATCTGAGTTCACGTGGGCTAAATCGATGAATGTGAAGCTAAATTTCTTCAATCTAACCATCAAATCTGAGTTCACGTGGGCTAAATCGATGAATGTGAAGCTAAATTCTTCAATCTAACCATCAAATCTGAGTTCACGTGGGCTAAATCGAATGTGAAGCTAAATTTCTTCAATCTAACCATCAAATCTGAGTTCACGTGGGCTAAATCGATGAATGTGAAGCTAAATTCTTCAATCTAACCATCAAATCTGAGTTCACGTGGGCTAAATCGATGAATGTGAAGCTAAATTTCTTCAATCTAACCATCAAATCTGAGTTCACGTGGGCTAAATCGATGAATGTGAAGCTAAATTTCTTCAATCTAACCATCAAATCTGAGTTCACGTGGGCTAAATCGATGAATGTGAAGCTAAATTTCTTCAATCTAACCATCAAATCTGAGTTCACGTGGGCTAAATCGATGAATGTGAAGCTAAATTTCTCAATCTAACCATCAAATCTGAGTTCACGTGGGCTAAATCGAATGTGAAGCTAAATTTCTTCAATCTAACCATCAAATCTGAGTTCACGTGGGCTAAATCGATGAATGTGAAGCTAAATTCTTCAATCTAACCATCAAATCTGAGTTCACGTGGGCTAAATCGATGAATGTGAAGCTAAATTTCTTCAATCTAACCATCAAATCTGAGTTCACGTGGGCTAAATCGATGAATGTGAAGCTAAATTTCTTCAATCTAACCATCAAATCTGAGTTCACGTGGGCTAAATCGATGAATGTGAAGCTAAATTTCTTCAATCTAACCATCAAATCTGAGTTCACGTGGGCTAAATCGATGAATGTGAAGCTAAATTTCTTCAATCTAACCATCAAATCTGAGTTCACGTGGGCTAAATCGATGAATGTGAAGCTAAATTCTTCAATCTAACCATCAAATCTGAGTTCACGTGGGCTAAATCGATGAATGTGAAGCTAAATTCTTCAATCTAACCATCAAATCTGAGTTCACGTGGGCTAAATCGATGAATGTGAAGCTAAATTTCTTCAATCTAACCATCAAATCTGAGTTCACGTGGGCTAAATCGATGAATGTGAAGCTAAATTCTTCAATCTAACCATCAAATCTGAGTTCACGTGGGCTAAATCGATGAATGTGAAGCTAAATTCTTCAATCTAACCATCAAATCTGAGTTCACGTGGGCTAAATCGATGAATGTGAAGCTAAATTCTTCAATCTAACCATCAAATCTGAGTTCACGTGGGCTAAATCGATGAATGTGAAGCTAAATTCTTCAATCTAACCATCAAATCTGAGTTCACGTGGGCTAAATCGATGAATGTGAAGCTAAATTCTTCAATCTAACCATCAAATCTGAGTTCACGTGGGCTAAATCGATGAATGTGAAGCTAAATTTCTTCAATCTAACCATCAAATCTGAGTTCACGTGGGCTAAATCGATGAATGTGAAGCTAAATTTCTTCAATCTAACCATCAAATCTGAGTTCACGTGGGCTAAATCGAATGTGAAGCTAAATTTCTTCAATCTAACCATCAAATCTGAGTTCACGTGGGCTAAATCGATGAATGTGAAGCTAAATTCTTCAATCTAACCATCAAATCTGAGTTCACGTGGGCTAAATCGATGAATGTGAAGCTAAATTTCTTCAATCTAACCATCAAATCTGAGTTCACGTGGGCTAAATCGATGAATGTGAAGCTAAATTCTTCAATCTAACCATCAAATCTGAGTTCACGTGGGCTAAATCGATGAATGTGAAGCTAAATTCTTCAATCTAACCATCAAATCTGAGTTCACGTGGGCTAAATCGATGAATGTGAAGCTAAATTTCTTCAATCTAACCATCAAATCTGAGTTCACGTGGGCTAAATCGATGAATGTGAAGCTAAATTCTTCAATCTAACCATCAAATCTGAGTTCACGTGGGCTAAATCGATGAATGTGAAGCTAAATTTCTTCAATCTAACCATCAAATCTGAGTTCACGTGGGCTAAATCGATGAATGTGAAGCTAAATTTCTTCAATCTAACCATCAAATCTGAGTTCACGTGGGCTAAATCGATGAATGTGAAGCTAAATTTCTTCAATCTAACCATCAAATCTGAGTTCACGTGGGCTAAATCGATGAATGTGAAGCTAAATTTCTTCAATCTAACCATCAAATCTGAGTTCACGTGGGCTAAATCGATGAATGTGAAGCTAAATTTCTTCAATCTAACCATCAAATCTGAGTTCACGTGGGCTAAATCGATGAATGTGAAGCTAAATTCTTCAATCTAACCATCAAATCTGAGTTCACGTGGGCTAAATCGATGAATGAAGCTAAATTTCTTCAATCTAACCATCAAATCTGAGTTCACGTGGGCTAAATCGATGAATGTGAAGCTAAATTTCTTCAATCTAACCATCAAATCTGAGTTCACGTGGGCTAAATCGATGAATGTGAAGCTAAATTTCTTCAATCTAACCATCAAATCTGAGTTCACGTGGGCTAAATCGACGAATGTGAAGCTAAATTTCTTCAATCTAACCATCAAATCTGAGTTCACGTGGGCTAAATCGATGAATGTGAAGCTAAATTTCTTCAATCTAACCATCAAATCTGAGTTCACGTGGGCTAAATCGATGAATGTGAAGCTAAATTCTTCAATCTAACCATCAAATCTGAGTTCACGTGGGCTAAATCGATGAATGTGAAGCTAAATTCTTCAATCTAACCATCAAATCTGAGTTCACGTGGGCTAAATCGATGAATGTGAAGCTAAATTTCTTCAATCTAACCATCAAATCTGAGTTCACGTGGGCTAAATCGATGAATGTGAAGCTAAATTTCTTCAATCTAACCATCAAATC
Source organism: Taenia multiceps (assembly GCA_001923025.3). NCBI lineage: Eukaryota > Metazoa > Platyhelminthes > Cestoda > Cyclophyllidea > Taeniidae > Taenia > Taenia multiceps. The sequence goes on from MRSW03000563.1 coordinate 15,467, forward strand.
TGAGTTCACGTGGGCTAAATCGATGAATGTGAAGCTAAATTTCTTCAATCTAACCATCAAATCTGAGTTCACGTGGGCTAAATCGATGAATGTGAAGCTAAATTTCTTCAATCTAACCATCAAATCTGAGTTCACGTGGGCTAAATCGACGAATGTGAAGCTAAATTCTTCAATCTAACCATCAAATCTGAGTTCACGTGGGCTAAATCGATGAATGTGAAGCTAAATTTCTTCAATCTAACCATCAAATCTGAGTTCACGTGGGCTAAATCGATGAATGTGAAGCTAAATTTCTTCAATCTAACCATCAAATCTGAGTTCACGTGGGCTAAATCGATGAATGTGAAGCTAAATTCTTCAATCTAACCATCAAATCTGAGTTCACGTGGGCTAAATCGATGAATGTGAAGCTAAATTTCTTCAATCTAACCATCAAATCTGAGTTCACGTGGGCTAAATCGATGAATGTGAAGCTAAATTTCTTCAATCTAACCATCAAATCTGAGTTCACGTGGGCTAAATCGACGAATGTGAAGCTAAATTTCTTCAATCTAACCATCAAATCTGAGTTCACGTGGGCTAAATCGATGAATGTGAAGCTAAATTTCTTCAATCTAACCATCAAATCTGAGTTCACGTGGGCTAAATCGATGAATGTGAAGCTAAATTCTTCAATCTAACCATCAAATCTGAGTTCACGTGGGCTAAATCGATGAATGTGAAGCTAAATTCTTCAATCTAACCATCAAATCTGAGTTCACGTGGGCTAAATCGCGAATGTGAAGCTAAATTCTTCAATCTAACCATCAAATCTGAGTTCACGTGGGCTAAATCGACGAATGTGAAGCTAAATCTTCAATCTAACCATCAAATCTGAGTTCACGTGGGCTAAATCGATGAATGTGAAGCTAAATTTCTTCAATCTAACCATCAAATCTGAGTTCACGTGGGCTAAATCGATGAATGTGAAGCTAAATTTCTTCAATCTAACCATCAAATCTGAGTTCACGTGGGCTAAATCGATGAATGTGAAGCTAAATTTCTTCAATCTAACCATCAAATCTGAGTTCACGTGGGCTAAATCGATGAATGTGAAGCTAAATTTCTTCAATCTAACCATCAAATCTGAGTTCACGTGGGCTAAATCGATGAATGTGAAGCTAAATTTCTTCAATCTAACCATCAAATCTGAGTTCACGTGGGCTAAATCGATGAATGTGAAGCTAAATTTCTTCAATCTAACCATCAAATCTGAGTTCACGTGGGCTAAATCGATGAATGTGAAGCTAAATTTCTTCAATCTAACCATCAAATCTGAGTTCACGTGGGCTAAATCGATGAATGTGAAGCTAAATTCTTCAATCTAACCATCAAATCTGAGTTCACGTGGGCTAAATCGATGAATGTGAAGCTAAATTTCTTCAATCTAACCATCAAATCTGAGTTCACGTGGGCTAAATCGATGAATGTGAAGCTAAATTTCTTCAATCTAACCATCAAATCTGAGTTCACGTGGGCTAAATCGATGAATGTGAAGCTAAATTTCTTCAATCTAACCATCAAATCTGAGTTCACGTGGGCTAAATCGATGAATGTGAAGCTAAATTTCTTCAATCTAACCATCAAATCTGAGTTCACGTGGGCTAAATCGATGAATGTGAAGCTAAATTCTTCAATCTAACCATCAAATCTGAGTTCACGTGGGCTAAATCGATGAATGTGAAGCTAAATTTCTTCAATCTAACCATCAAATCTGAGTTCACGTGGGCTAAATCGATGAATGTGAAGCTAAATTCTTCAATCTAACCATCAAATCTGAGTTCACGTGGGCTAAATCGATGAATGTGAAGCTAAATTCTTCAATCTAACCATCAAATCTGAGTTCACGTGGGCTAAATCGATGAATGTGAAGCTAAATTTCTTCAATCTAACCATCAAATCTGAGTTCACGTGGGCTAAATCGATGAATGTGAAGCTAAATTTCTTCAATCTAACCATCAAATCTGAGTTCACGTGGGCTAAATCGATGAATGTGAAGCTAAATTTCTTCAATCTAACCATCAAATCTGAGTTCACGTGGGCTAAATCGATGAATGTGAAGCTAAATTTCTTCAATCTAACCATCAAATCTGAGTTCACGTGGGCTAAATCGATGAATGTGAAGCTAAATTCTTCAATCTAACCATCAAATCTGAGTTCACGTGGGCTAAATCGATGAATGTGAAGCTAAATTTCTTCAATCTAACCATCAAATCTGAGTTCACGTGGGCTAAATCGATGAATGTGAAGCTAAATTCTTCAATCTAACCATCAAATCTGAGTTCACGTGGGCTAAATCGATGAATGTGAAGCTAAATTTCTTCAATCTAACCATCAAATCTGAGTTCACGTGGGCTAAATCGATGAATGTGAAGCTAAATTTCTTCAATCTAACCATCAAATCTGAGTTCACGTGGGCTAAATCGATGAATGTGAAGCTAATTTCTTCAATCTAACCATCAAATCTGAGTTCACGTGGGCTAAATCGATGATGTGAAGCTAAATTTCTTCAATCTAACCATCAAATCTGAGTTCACGTGGGCTAAATCGAATGTGAAGCTAAATTTCTTCAATCTAACCATCAAATCTGAGTTCACGTGGGCTAAATCGATGAATGTGAAGCTAAATTCTTCAATCTAACCATCAAATCTGAGTTCACGTGGGCTAAATCGATGAATGTGAAGCTAAATTTCTTCAATCTAACCATCAAATCTGAGTTCACGTGGGCTAAATCGATGAATGTGAAGCTAAATTTCTTCAATCTAACCATCAAATCTGAGTTCACGTGGGCTAAATCGATGAATGTGAAGCTAAATTCTTCAATCTAACCATCAAATCTGAGTTCACGTGGGCGATGAAATGTGAAGCAAAAAAAAAATCAAATCTGAGTTCACGGGAATCGATGAATGTGAAGCTAAATCTTCAATCTAACCATCAAATCTGAGTTCACGTGGGCTAAATCGATGAATGTGAAGCTAAATTTCTTCAATCTAACCATCAAATCTGAGTTCACGTGGGCTAAATCGATGAATGTGAAGCTAAATTCTTCAATCTAACCATCAAATCTGAGTTCACGTGGGCTAAATCGATGAATGTGAAGCTAAATTTCTTCAATCTAACCATCAAATCTGAGTTCACGTGGGCTAAATCGATGAATGTGAAGCTAAATTCTTCAATCTAACCATCAAATCTGAGTTCACGTGGGCTAAATCGATGAATGTGAAGCTAAATTCTTCAATCTAACCATCAAATCTGAGTTCACGTGGGCTAAATCGATGAATGTGAAGCTAAATTTCAATCTAACCATCAAATCTGAGTTCACGTGGGCTAAATCGATGAATGTGAAGCTAAATTTCTTCAATCTAACCATCAAATCTGAGTTCACGTGGGCTAAATCGATGAATGTGAAGCTAAATTCTTCAATCTAACCATCAAATCTGAGTTCACGTGGGCTAAATCGATGAATGTGAAGCTAAATTCTTCAATCTAACCATCAAATCTGAGTTCACGTGGGCTAAATCGATGAATGTGAAGCTAAATTCTTCAATCTAACCATCAAATCTGAGTTCACGTGGGCTAAATCGATGAATGTGAAGCTAAATTTCTTCAATCTAACCATCAAATCTGAGTTCACGTGGGCTAAATCGATGAATGTGAAGCTAAATTTCTTCAATCTAACCATCAAATCTGAGTTCACGTGGGCTAAATCGATGAATGTGAAGCTAAATTTCTTCAATCTAACCATCAAATCTGAGTTCACGTGGGCTAAATCGATGAATGTGAAGCTAAATTTCTTCAATCTAACCATCAAATCTGAGTTCACGTGGGCTAAATCGATGAATGTGAAGCTAAATTTCTTCAATCTAACCATCAAATCTGAGTTCACGTGGGCTAAATCGATGAATGTGAAGCTAAATCTTCAATCTAACCATCAAATCTGAGTTCACGTGGGCTAAATCGATGAATGTGAAGCTAAATTCTTCAATCTAACCATCAAATCTGAGTTCACGTGGGCTAAATCGATGAATGTGAAGCTAAATTTCTTCAATCTAACCATCAAATCTGAGTTCACGTGGGCTAAATCGATGAATGTGAAGCTAAAATTCTTCAATCTAACCATCAAATCTGAGTTCACGTGGGCTAAATCGATGAATGTGAAGCTAAATTTCTTCAATCTAACCATCAAATCTGAGTTCACGTGGGCTAAATCGACGAATGTGAAGCTAAATTTCTTCAATCTAACCATCAAATCTGAGTTCACGTGGGCTAAATCGATGAATGTGAAGCTAAATTTCTTCAATCTAACCATCAAATCTGAGTTCACGTGGGCTAAATCGATGAATGTGAAGCTAAATTTCTTCAATCTAACCATCAAATCTGAGTTCACGTGGGCTAAATCGACGAATGTGAAGCTAAATTTCTTCAATCTAACCATCAAATCTGAGTTCACGTGGGCTAAATCGATGAATGTGAAGCTAAATTCTTCAATCTAACCATCAAATCTGAGTTCACGTGGGCTAAATCGATGAATGTGAAGCTAAATTTCTTCAATCTAACCATCAAATCTGAGTTCACGTGGGCTAAATCGATGAATGTGAAGCTAAATTTCTTCAATCTAACCATCAAATCTGAGTTCACGTGGGCTAAATCGACGAATGTGAAGCTAAATTTTCAATCTAACCATCAAATCTGAGTTCACGTGGGCTAAATCGAATGTGAAGCTAAATTTCTTCAATCTAACCATCAAATCTGAGTTCACGTGGGCTAAATCGATGAATGTGAAGCTAAATTCTTCAATCTAACCATCAAATCTGAGTTCACGTGGGCTAAATCGATGAATGTGAAGCTAAATTTCTTCAATCTAACCATCAAATCTGAGTTCACGTGGGCTAAATCGATGAATGTGAAGCTAAATTTCTTCAATCTAACCATCAAATCTGAGTTCACGTGGGCTAAATCGATGAATGTGAAGCTAAATTTCTTCAATCTAACCATCAAATCTGAGTTCACGTGGGCTAAATCGATGAATGTGAAGCTAAATTTCTTCAATCTAACCATCAAATCTGAGTTCACGTGGGCTAAATCGATGAATGTGAAGCTAAATTCTTCAATCTAACCATCAAATCTGAGTTCACGTGGGCTAAATCGATGAATGTGAAGCTAAATTTCTTCAATCTAACCATCAAATCTGAGTTCACGTGGGCTAAATCGATGAATGTGAAGCTAAATTTCTTCAATCTAACCATCAAATCTGAGTTCACGTGGGCTAAATCGATGAATGTGAAGCTAAATTTCTTCAATCTAACCATCAAATCTGAGTTCACGTGGGCTAAATCGATGAATGTGAAGCTAAATTTCTTCAATCTAACCATCAAATCTGAGTTCACGTGGGCTAAATCGATGAATGTGAAGCTAAATTTCTTCAATCTAACCATCAAATCTGAGTTCACGTGGGCTAAATCGATGAATGTGAAGCTAAATTTCTTCAATCTAACCATCAAATCTGAGTTCACGTGGGCTAAATCGATGAATGTGAAGCTAAATTTCTTCAATCTAACCATCAAATCTGAGTTCACGTGGGCTAAATCGATGAATGTGAAGCTAAATTCTTCAATCTAACCATCAAATCTGAGTTCACGTGGGCTAAATCGATGAATGTGAAGCTAAATTTCTTCAATCTAACCATCAAATCTGAGTTCACGTGGGCTAAATCGATGAATGTGAAGCTAAATTTCTTCAATCTAACCATCAAATCTGAGTTCACGTGGGCTAAATCGATGAATGTGAAGCTAAATTCTTCAATCTAACCATCAAATCTGAGTTCACGTGGGCTAAATCGCGAATGAAGCTAAATCTTTCAATCTAACCATCAAATCTGAGTTCACGTGGGCTAAATCGATGAATGTGAAGCTAAATTTCTTCAATCTAACCATCAAATCTGAGTTCACGTGGGCTAAATCGATGAATGTGAAGCTAAATTTCTTCAATCTAACCATCAAATCTGAGTTCACGTGGGCTAAATCGATGAATGTGAAGCTAAATTCTTCAATCTAACCATCAAATCTGAGTTCACGTGGGCTAAATCGATGAATGTGAAGCTAAATTTCTTCAATCTAACCATCAAATTGAGTTCACGTGGGCTAAATCGATGAATGTGAAGCTAAATTTCTTCAATCTAACCATCAAATCTGAGTTCACGTGGGCTAAATCGATGAATGTGAAGCTAAATCTTCAATCTAACCATCAAATCTGAGTTCACGTGGGCTAAATCGATGAATGTGAAGCTAAATTTCTTCAATCTAACCATCAATCTGAGTTCACGTGGGCTAAATCGATGAATGTGAAGCTAAATTTCTTCAATCTAACCATCAAATCTGAGTTCACGTGGGCTAAATCGATGAATGTGAAGCTAAATTTCTTCAATCTAACCATCAAATCTGAGTTCACGTGGGCTAAATCGATGAATGTGAAGCTAAATTTCTTCAATCTAACCATCAAATCTGAGTTCACGTGGGCTAAATCGATGAATGTGAAGCTAAATTCTTCAATCTAACCATCAAATCTGAGTTCACGTGGGCTAAATCGATGAATGTGAAGCTAAATTCTTCAATCTAACCATCAAATCTGAGTTCACGTGGGCTAAATCGGAATGTGAAGCTAAATTTCTTCAATCTAACCATCAAATCTGAGTTCACGTGGGCTAAATCGATGAATGTGAAGCTAAATTCTTCAATCTAACCATCAAATCTGAGTTCACGTGGGCTAAATCGATGAATGTGAAGCTAAATTCTTCAATCTAACCATCAAATCTGAGTTCACGTGGGCTAAATCGATGAATGTGAAGCTAAATTTCTTCAATCTAACCATCAAATCTGAGTTCACGTGGGCTAAATCGATGAATGTGAAGCTAAATTTCTTCAATCTAACCATCAAATCTGAGTTCACGTGGGCTAAATCGATGAATGTGAAGCTAAATTTCTTCAATCTAACCATCAAATCTGAGTTCACGTGGGCTAAATCGATGAATGTGAAGCTAAATTTCTTCAATCTAACCATCAAATCTGAGTTCACGTGGGCTAAATCGATGAATGTGAAGCTAAATTTCTTCAATCTAACCATCAAATCTGAGTTCACGTGGGCTAAATCGATGAATGTGAAGCTAAATCTTCAATCTAACCATCAAATCTGAGTTCACGTGGGCTAAATCGATGAATGTGAAGCTAAATTTCTTCAATCTAACCATCAAATCTGAGTTCACGTGGGCTAAATCGATGAATGTGAAGCTAAATTCTTCAATCTAACCATCAAATCTGAGTTCACGTGGGCTAAATCGATGAATGTGAAGCTAAATTCTTCAATCTAACCATCAAATCTGAGTTCACGTGGGCTAAATCGATGAATGTGAAGCTAAATTCTTCAATCTAACCATCAAATCTGAGTTCACGTGGGCTAAATCGATGAATGTGAAGCTAAATTCTTCAATCTAACCATCAAATCTGAGTTCACGTGGGCTAAATCGATGAATGTGAAGCTAAATTTCTTCAATCTAACCATCAAATCTGAGTTCACGTGGGCTAAATCGATGAATGTGAAGCTAAATTCTTCAATCTAACCATCAAATCTGAGTTCACGTGGGCTAAATCGACGAATGTGTGAAGCTAAATTTCTTCAATCTAACCATCAAATCTGAGTTCACGTGGGCTAAATCGATGAATGTGAAGCTAAATTTCTTCAATCTAACCATCAAATCTGAGTTCACGTGGGCTAAATCGATGAATGTGAAGCTAAATTCTTCAATCTAACCATCAAATCTGAGTTCACGTGGGCTAAATCGATGAATGTGAAGCTAAATTTCTTCAATCTAACCATCAAATCTGAGTTCACGTGGGCTAAATCGATGAATGTGAAGCTAAATTCTTCAATCTAACCATCAAATCTGAGTTCACGTGGGCTAAATCGACGAATGTGAAGCTAAATTTCTTCAATCTAACCATCAAATCTGAGTTCACGTGGGCTAAATCGATGAATGTGAAGCTAAATCTTCAATCTAACCATCAAATCTGAGTTCACGTGGGCTAAATCGATGAATGTGAAGCTAAATTTCTTCAATCTAACCATCAAATCTGAGTTCACGTGGGCTAAATCGATGAATGTGAAGCTAAATTCTTTCTAACCATCAAATCTGAGTTCACGTGGGCTAAATCGATGAATGTGAAGCTAAATTTCAATCTAACCATCAAATCTGAGTTCACGTGGGCTAAATCGATGAATGTGAAGCTAAATCTTCAATCTAACCATCAAATCTGAGTTCACGTGGGCTAAATCGACGAATGTGAAGCTAAATTTCTTCAATCTAACCATCAAATCTGAGTTCACGTGGGCTAAATCGAGAATGTGAAGCTAAATTCTTCAATCTAACCATCAAATCTGAGTTCACGTGGGCTAAATCGATGAATGTGAAGCTAAATTTCTTCAATCTCCATCAAATCTGAGTTCACGTGGGCTAAATCGATGAATGTGAAGCTAAATTTCTTCAATCTAACCATCAAATCTGAGTTCACGTGGGCTAAATCGATGAATGTGAAGCTAAATCTCTCAATCAACCATCAAATCTGAGTTCACGTGGGCTAAATCGATGAATGTGAAGCTAAATCTCTTCAATCTAACATCAAATCTGAGTTCACGTGGGCTAAATCGATGAATGTGAAGCTAAATTCTTCAATCTAACCATCAAATCTGAGTTCACGTGGGCTAAATCGATGAATGTGAAGCTAAATTTCTTCAATCTAACCATCAAATCTGAGTTCACGTGGGCTAAATCGATGAATGTGAAGCTAAATTTCTTCAATCTAACCATCAAATCTGAGTTCACGTGGGCTAAATCGATGAATGTGAAGCTAAATTTCTTCAATCTAACCATCAAATCTGAGTTCACGTGGGCTAAATCGATGAATGGAAGCTAAATTTCTTCAATCTAACCATCAAATCTGAGTTCACGTGGGCTAAATCGATGAATGTGAAGCTAAATTTCTTCAATCTAACCATCAAATCTGAGTTCACGTGGGCTAAATCGATGAATGTGAAGCTAAATTTCTTCAATCTAACCATCAAATCTGAGTTCACGTGGGCTAAATCGATGAATGTGAAGCTAAATTCTTCAATCTAACCATCAAATCTGAGTTCACGTGGGCTAAATCGATGAATGTGAAGCTAAATTCTTCAATTAACCATCAAATCTGAGTTCACGTGGGCTAAATCGATGAATGTGAAGCTAAATTCTTCAATCTAACCATCAAATCTGAGTTCACGTGGGCTAAATCGATGAATGTGAAGCTAAATTCTTCAATCTAACCATCAAATCTGAGTTCACGTGGGCTAAATCGATGAATGTGAAGCTAAATTCTTCAATCTAACCATCAAATCTGAGTTCACGTGGGCTAAATCGATGAAATGTGAAGCTAAATTTCTTCAATCTAACCATCAAATCTGAGTTCACGTGGGCTAAATCGATGAATGTGAAGCTAAATTTCTTCAATCTAACCATCAAATCTGAGTTCACGTGGGCTAAATCGATGAATGTGAAGCTAAATTTCTTCAATCTAACCATCAAATCTGAGTTCACGTGGGCTAAATCGACGAATGTGAAGCTAAATTCTTCAATCTAACCATCAAATCTGAGTTCACGTGGGCTAAATCGACGAATGTGAAGCTAATTCTTCAATCTAACCATCAAATCTGAGTTCACGTGGGCTAAATCGATGAATGTGAAGCTAAATTTCTTCAATCTAACCATCAAATCTGAGTTCACGGGCTAAATCGATGAATGTGAAGCTAAATTTCTTCAATCTAACCATCAAATCTGAGTTCACGTGGGCTAAATCGATGAATGTGAAGCTAAATTTCTTCAATCTAACCATCAAATCTGAGTTCACGTGGGCTAAATCCGAATGTGAAGCTAAATTCTTCAATCTAACCATCAAATCTGAGTTCACGTGGGCATCGGGCTAATTCTTCAATCTACCATCAAATCTGGTATCCGTGGCTAACAATGAACGATGAATGTGAAGCTAAATTCTTCAATCACCATCAAATCTGAGTTCACGTGGGCTAAATCGATGAATGTGAAGCTAAATTTCTTCAATCTAACCATCAAATGTAGACGTGGGCTAAATCGAGAATGTGAAGCTAAATTTCTTCAATCTAACCATCAAATGAGTTCACGTGGGCTAAATCGATGAATGTGAAGCTAAATTTCTTCAATCTAACCATAAATCTGAGTTCACGTGGGCTAAATCGATGAATGTGAAGCTAAATTTCTTCAATCTAACCATCAAATCTGAGTTCACGTGGGCTAAATCGATGAATGTGAAGCTAAATTTCTTCAATCTAACCATCAAATCTGAGTTCACGTGGGCTAAATCGATGAATGTGAAGCTAAATTCTTCAATCTAACCATCAAATCTGAGTTCACGTGGGCTAAATCGCGAATGTGAAGCTAAATTTCTTCAATCTAACCATCAAATCTGAGTTCACGTGGGCTAAATCGATGAATGAAGCTAAATTTCTTAAATCTAACCATCAAATCTGAGTTCACGTGGGCTAAATCGACGAATGTGAAGCTAAATTTTTCAATCTAACCATCAAATCTGAGTTCACGTGGGCTAAATCGATGAATGTGAAGCTAAATTTCTTCAATCAACCATCAAATCTGAGTTCACGTGGGCTAAATCGATGAATGTGAAGCTAAATTTCTTCAATATCCATCAAATCTGAGTTCACGTGGGCTAAATCGATGAATGTGAAGCTAAATTTCTTCAATCTAACCATCAAATCTGAGTTCACGTGGGCTAATCGATGAATGTGAAGCTAAATTTCTTCAATCTAACCATCAAATCTGAGTTCAGGGGCTAAATCGATGAATGTGAAGCTAAATTCTTCAATCTAACATCAAATCTGAGTTCACGTGGGCTAAATCGATGAATGTGAAGCTAAATTTCTTCAATCTAACCATCAAATCTGAGTCACGTGGGCTAAATCGATGAATGTGAAGCTAAAATTTCTTCAATCTACATCAAATCTGAGTTCACGTGGGCTAATCGATGAATGTGAAGCTAAATTCTCAATCTAACCATCAAATCTGAGTTCACGTGGGCTAATCGATGAATGTGAAGCTAAATTTCTTCAATCTAACCATCAAATCTGAGTTCACGTGGGCTAAATCGACGAATGAATGTGAAGCTAAATTTCTTCAATCTAACCATCAAATCTGAGTTCACGTGGGCTAAATCGAATGAATGTGAAGCTAAATTTCTTCAATCTAACCATCAAATCTGAGTTCACGTGGGCTAAATCGATGAATGTGAAGCTAAATTTCTTCAATCTAACCATCAAATCTGAGTTCACGTGGGCTAAATCGATGAATGTGAAGCTAAATTTCTTCAATCTAACCATCAAATCTGAGTTCACGTGGGCTAAATCGATGAATGTGAAGCTAAATTTCTTCAATCTAACCATCAAATCTGAGTTCACGTGGGCTAAATCGATGAATGTGAAGCTAAATTTCTTCAATCTAACCATCAAATCTGAGTTCACGTGGGCTAAATCGATGAATGTGAAGCTAAATTTCTTCAATCTAACCATCAAATCTGAGTTCACGTGGGCTAAATCGATGAATGTGAAGCTAAATTCTTCAATCTAACCATCAAATCTGAGTTCACGTGGGCTAAATCGATGAATGTGAAGCTAAATTCTTCAATCTAACCATCAAATCTGAGTTCACGTGGGCTAAATCGATGAATGTGAAGCTAAATTTCTTCAATCTAACCATCAAATCTGAGTTCACGTGGGCTAAATCGATGAATGTGAAGCTAAATTTCTTCAATCTAACCATCAAATCTGAGTTCACGTGGGCTAAATCGAGAATGTGAAGCTAAATTTCTTCAATCTAACCATCAAATCTGAGTTCACGTGGGCTAAATCGATGAATGTGAAGCTAAATTTCTTCAATCTAACCATCAAATCTGAGTTCACGTGGGCTAAATCGATGAATGTGAAGCTAAATTTCTTCAATCTAACCATCAAATCTGAGTTCACGTGGGCTAAATCGATGAATGTGAAGCTAAATTTCTTCAATCTAACCATCAAATCTGAGTTCACGTGGGCTAAATCGATGAATGTGAAGCTAAATTTCTTCAATCTAACCATCAAATCTGAGTTCACGTGGGCTAAATCGATGAATGTGAAGCTAAATTTCTTCAATCTAACCATCAAATCTGAGTTCACGTGGGCTAAATCGATGAATGTGAAGCTAAATTTCTTCAATCTAACCATCAAATCTGAGTTCACGTGGGCTAAATCGATGAATGTGAAGCTAAATTTCTTCAATCTAACCATCAAATCTGAGTTCACGTGGGCTAAATCGATGAATGTGAAGCTAAATTTCTTCAATCTAACCATCAAATCTGAGTTCACGTGGGCTAAATCGATGAATGTGAAGCTAAATTTCTTCAATCTAACCATCAAATCTGAGTTCACGTGGGCTAAATCGATGAATGTGAAGCTAAATTTCTTCAATCTAACCATCAAATCTGAGTTCACGTGGGCTAAATCGATGAATGTGAAGCTAAATTTCTTCAATCTAACCATCAAATCTGAGTTCACGTGGGCTAAATCGATGAATGTGAAGCTAAATTTCTTCAATCTAACCATCAAATCTGAGTTCACGTGGGCTAAATCGATGAATGTGAAGCTAAATTTCTTCAATCTAACCATCAAATCTGAGTTCACGTGGGCTAAATCGATGAATGTGAAGCTAAATTTCTTCAATCTAACCATCAAATCTGAGTTCACGTGGGCTAAATCGATGAATGTGAAGCTAAATTTCTTCAATCTAACCATCAAATCTGAGTTCACGTGGGCTAAATCGACGAATGTGAAGCTAAATTTCTTCAATCTAACCATCAAATCTGAGTTCACGTGGGCTAAATCGATGAATGTGAAGCTAAATTTCTTCAATCTAACCATCAAATCTGAGTTCACGTGGGCTAAATCGATGAATGTGAAGCTAAATTTTTCAATCTAACCATCAAATCTGAGTTCACGTGGGCTAAATCGATGAATGTGAAGCTAAATTTCTTCAATCTAACCATCAAATCTGAGTTCACGTGGGCTAAATCGACGAATGTGAAGCTAAATTTCTTCAATCTAACCATCAAATCTGAGTTCACGTGGGCTAAATCGATGAATGTGAAGCTAAATTTCTTCAATCTAACCATCAAATCTGAGTTCACGTGGGCTAAATCGATGAATGTGAAGCTAAATTTCTTCAATCTAACCATCAAATCTGAGTTCACGTGGGCTAAATCGATGAATGTGAAGCTAAATTTCTTCAATCTAACCATCAAATCTGAGTTCACGTGGGCTAAATCGATGAATGTGAAGCTAAATTTCTTCAATCTAACCATCAAATCTGAGTTCACGTGGGCTAAATCGATGAATGTGAAGCTAAATTTCTTCAATCTAACCATCAAATCTGAGTTCACGTGGGCTAAATCGATGAATGTGAAGCTAAATTTCTTCAATCTAACCATCAAATCTGAGTTCACGTGGGCTAAATCGATGAATGTGAAGCTAAATTTCTTCAATCTAACCATCAAATCTGAGTTCACGTGGGCTAAATCGATGAATGTGAAGCTAAATTTCTTCAATCTAACCATCAAATCTGAGTTCACGTGGGCTAAATCGATGAATGTGAAGCTAAATTTCTTCAATCTAACCATCAAATCTGAGTTCACGTGGGCTAAATCGATGAATGTGAAGCTAAATTTCTTCAATCTAACCATCAAATCTGAGTTCACGTGGGCTAAATCGATGAATGTGAAGCTAAATTTCTTCAATCTAACCATCAAATCTGAGTTCACGTGGGCTAAATCGATGAATGTGAAGCTAAATTTCTTCAATCTAACCATCAAATCTGAGTTCACGTGGGCTAAATCGATGAATGTGAAGCTAAATTTCTTCAATCTAACCATCAAATCTGAGTTCACGTGGGCTAAATCGATGAATGTGAAGCTAAATTCTTCAATCTAACCATCAAATCTGAGTTCACGTGGGCTAAATCGACGAATGTGAAGCTAAATTTCTTCAATCTAACCATCAAATCTGAGTTCACGTGGGCTAAATCGATGAATGTGAAGCTAAATTTCTTCAATCTAACCATCAAATCTGAGTTCACGTGGGCTAAATCGATGAATGTGAAGCTAAATTTCTTCAATCTAACCATCAAATCTGAGTTCACGTGGGCTAAATCGATGAATGTGAAGCTAAATTTCTTCAATCTAACCATCAAATCTGAGTTCACGTGGGCTAAATCGATGAATGTGAAGCTAAATTTCTTCAATCTAACCATCAAATCTGAGTTCACGTGGGCTAAATCGATGAATGTGAAGCTAAATTTCTTCAATCTAACCATCAAATCTGAGTTCACGTGGGCTAAATCGATGAATGTGAAGCTAAATTTCTTCAATCTAACCATCAAATCTGAGTTCACGTGGGAGAGAATGTGAAGAAATCTATCAAATCTCTAACCATCAAATCTGATCAATTTAATCTAAATTTTTCAATCTAACCATCAAATCTGAGTTCACGTGGGCTAAATCGATGAATGTGAAGCTAAATTTCTTCAATCTAACCATCAAATCTGAGTTCACGTGGGCTAAATCGATGAATGTGAAGCTAAATTTCTTCAATCTAACCATCAAATCTGAGTTCACGTGGGCTAAATCGATGAATGTGAAGCTAAATTTCTTCAATCTAACCATCAAATCTGAGTTCACGTGGGCTAAATCGATGAATGTGAAGCTAAATTTCTTCAATCTAACCATCAAATCTGAGTTCACGTGGGCTAAATCGATGAATGTGAAGCTAAATTTCTTCAATCTAACCATCAAATCTGAGTTCACGTGGGCTAAATCGATGAATGTGAAGCTAAATTTCTTCAATCTAACCATCAAATCTGAGTTCACGTGGGCTAAATCGATGAATGTGAAGCTAAATTTCTTCAATCTAACCATCAAATCTGAGTTCACGTGGGCTAAATCGATGAATGTGAAGCTAAATTTCTTCAATCTAACCATCAAATCTGAGTTCACGTGGGCTAAATCGATGAATGTGAAGCTAAATTTCTTCAATCTAACCATCAAATCTGAGTTCACGTGGGCTAAATCGATGAATGTGAAGCTAAATTTCTTCAATCTAACCATCAAATCTGAGTTCACGTGGGCTAAATCGATGAATGTGAAGCTAAATTTCTTCAATCTAACCATCAAATCTGAGTTCACGTGGGCTAAATCGATGAATGTGAAGCTAAATTCTTCAATCTAACCATCAAATCTGAGTTCACGTGGGCTAAATCGATGAATGTGAAGCTAAATTTCTTCAATCTAACCATCAAATCTGAGTTCACGTGGGCTAAATCGATGAATGTGAAGCTAAATTTCTTCAATCTAACCATCAAATCTGAGTTCACGTGGGCTAAATCGATGAATGTGAAGCTAAATTTCTTCAATCTAACCATCAAATCTGAGTTCACGTGGGCTAAATCGATGAATGTGAAGCTAAATTTCTTCAATCTAACCATCAAATCTGAGTTCACGTGGGCTAAATCGATGAATGTGAAGCTAAATTTCTTCAATCTAACCATCAAATCTGAGTTCACGTGGGCTAAATCGATGAATGTGAAGCTAAATTTCTTCAATCTAACCATCAAATCTGAGTTCACGTGGGCTAAATCGATGAATGTGAAGCTAAATTTCTTCAATCTAACCATCAAATCTGAGTTCACGTGGGCTAAATCGATGAATGTGAAGCTAAATTTCTTCAATCTAACCATCAAATCTGAGTTCACGTGGGCTAAATCGATGAATGTGAAGCTAAATTTCTTCAATCTAACCATCAAATCTGAGTTCACGTGGGCTAAATCGATGAATGTGAAGCTAAATTTCTTCAATCTAACCATCAAATCTGAGTTCACGTGGGCTAAATCGATGAATGTGAAGCTAAATTTCTTCAATCTAACCATCAAATCTGAGTTCACGTGGGCTAAATCGATGAATGTGAAGCTAAATTTCTTCAATCTAACCATCAAATCTGAGTTCACGTGGGCTAAATCGATGAATGTGAAGCTAAATTTCTTCAATCTAACCATCAAATCTGAGTTCACGTGGGCTAAATCGATGAATGTGAAGCTAAATTTCTTCAATCTAACCATCAAATCTGAGTTCACGTGGGCTAAATCGATGAATGTGAAGCTAAATTTCTTCAATCTAACCATCAAATCTGAGTTCACGTGGGCTAAATCGATGAATGTGAAGCTAAATTTCTTCAATCTAACCATCAAATCTGAGTTCACGTGGGCTAAATCGATGAATGTGAAGCTAAATTTCTTCAATCTAACCATCAAATCTGAGTTCACGTGGGCTAAATCGATGAATGTGAAGCTAAATTTCTTCAATCTAACCATCAAATCTGAGTTCACGTGGGCTAAATCGATGAATGTGAAGCTAAATTTCTTCAATCTAACCATCAAATCTGAGTTCACGTGGGCTAAATCGATGAATGTGAAGCTAAATTTCTTCAATCTAACCATCAAATCTGAGTTCACGTGGGCTAAATCGATGAATGTGAAGCTAAATTTCTTCAATCTAACCATCAAATCTGAGTTCACGTGGGCTAAATCGATGAATGTGAAGCTAAATTTCTTCAATCTAACCATCAAATCTGAGTTCACGTGGGCTAAATCGATGAATGTGAAGCTAAATTTCTTCAATCTAACCATCAAATCTGAGTTCACGTGGGCTAAATCGATGAATGTGAAGCTAAATTTCTTCAATCTAACCATCAAATCTGAGTTCACGTGGGCTAAATCAATGAATGTGAAGCTAAATTTCTTCAATCTAACCATCAAATCTGAGTTCACGTGGGCTAAATCGATGAATGTGAAGCTAAATTTCTTCAATCTAACCATCAAATCTGAGTTCACGTGGGCTAAATCGATGAATGTGAAGCTAAATTTCTTCAATCTAACCATCAAATCTGAGTTCACGTGGGCTAAATCGATGAATGTGAAGCTAAATTTCTTCAATCTAACCATCAAATCTGAGTTCACGTGGGCTAAATCGAATGTGAAGCTAAATTTCTTCAATCTAACCATCAAATCTGAGTTCACGTGGGCTAAATCGATGAATGTGAAGCTAAATCTTCAATCTAACCATCAAATCTGAGTTCACGTGGGCTAAATCGATGAATGTGAAGCTAAATTTCTTCAATCTAACCATCAAATCTGAGTTCACGTGGGCTAAATCGATGAATGTGAAGCTAAATTTCTTCAATCTAACCATCAAATCTGAGTTCACGTGGGCTAAATCGATGAATGTGAAGCTAAATTTCTTCAATCTAACCATCAAATCTGAGTTCACGTGGGCTAAATCGATGAATGTGAAGCTAAATTTCTTCAATCTAACCATCAAATCTGAGTTCACGGGCTAAATCGATGAATGTGAAGCTAAATTTCTTCAATCTAACCATCAAATCTGAGTTCACGTGGGCTAAATCGATGAATGTGAAGCTAAATTTCTTCAATCTAACCATCAAATCTGAGTTCACGTGGGCTAAATCGATGAATGTGAAGCTAAATTTCTTCAATCTAACCATCAAATCTGAGTTCACGTGGGCTAAATCGATGAATGTGAAGCTAAATTCTTCAATCTAACCATCAAATCTGAGTTCACGTGGGCTAAATCGATGAATGTGAAGCTAAATTTCTTCAATCTAACCATCAAATCTGAGTTCACGTGGGCTAAATCGATGAATGTGAAGCTAAATTTCTTCAATCTAACCATCAAATCTGAGTTCACGTGGGCTAAATCGATGAATGTGAAGCTAAATTTCTTCAATCTAACCATCAAATCTGAGTTCACGTGGGCTAAATCGATGAATGTGAAGCTAAATTTCTTCAATCTAACCATCAAATCTGAGTTCACGTGGGCTAAATCGATGAATGTGAAGCTAAATTTCTTCAATCCAACCATCAAATCTGAGTTCACGTGGGCTAAATCGATGAATGTGAAGCTAAATTTCTTCAATCTAACCATCAAATCTGAGTTCACGTGGGCTAAATCGACGAATGTGAAGCTAAATTTCTTCAATCTAACCATCAAATCTGAGTTCACGTGGGCTAAATCGATGAATGTGAAGCTAAATTTCTTCAATCTAACCATCAAATCTGAGTTCACGTGGGCTAAATCGATGAATGTGAAGCTAAATTTCTCAATCAACCATCAAATCTGAGTTCACGTGGGCTAAATCGACGAATGTGAAGCTAAATTTCTTCAATCTAACCATCAAATCTGAGTTCACGTGGGCTAAATCGATGAATGTGAAGCTAAATTTCTTCAATCTAACCATCAAATCTGAGTTCACGTGGGCTAAATCGATGAATGTGAAGCTAAATTTCTTCAATCTAACCATCAAATCTGAGTTCACGTGGGCTAAATCGATGAATGTGAAGCTAAATTTCTTCAATCTAACCATCAAATCTGAGTTCACGTGGGCTAAATCGATGAATGTGAAGCTAAATTCTTCAATCTAACCATCAAATCTGAGTTCACGTGGGCTAAATCGATGAATGTGAAGCTAAATTTCTTCAATCTAACCATCAAATCTGAGTTCACGTGGGCTAAATCGATGAATGTGAAGCTAAATTTCTTCAATCTAACCATCAAATCTGAGTCACGTGGGCTAAATCGATGAATGTGAAGCTAAATTTCTTCAATCTAACCATCAAATCTGAGTTCACGTGGGCTAAATCGATGAATGTGAAGCTAAATTTCTTCAATCTAACCATCAAATCTGAGTTCACGTGGGCTAAATCGATGAATGTGAAGCTAAATTTTCAATCTAACCATCAAATCTGAGTTCACGTGGGCTAAATCGATGAATGTGAAGCTAAATTTCTTCAATCTAACCATCAAATCTGAGTTCACGTGGGCTAAATCGATGAATGTGAAGCTAAATTTCTTCAATCTAACCATCAAATCTGAGTTCACGTGGGCTAAATCGATGAATGTGAAGCTAAATTCTTCAATCTAACCATCAAATCTGAGTTCACGTGGGCTAAATCGACGAATGTGAAGCTAAATTTCTTCAATCTAACCATCAAATCTGAGTTCACGTGGGCTAAATCGATGAATGTGAAGCTAAATTTTCAATCTAACCATCAAATCTGAGTTCACGTGGGCTAAATCGATGAATGTGAAGCTAAATTTCTTCAATCTAACCATCAAATCTGAGTTCAGTGGGCTAAATCGATGAATGTGAAGCTAAATTTCTTCAATCTAACCATCAAATCTGAGTCACGTGGGCTAAATCGATGAATGTGAAGCTAAATTTCTTCAATCTAACCATCAAATCTGAGTCACGTGGCTAAATCGATGAATGTGAAGCTAAATTTCTTCAATCTAACCATCAAATCTGAGTTCACGTGGGCTAAATCGACGAATGTGAAGCTAAATTTCTTCAATCTAACCATCAAATCTGAGTTCACGTGGGCTAAATCGAGAATGTGAAGCTAAATTTCTTCAATCTAACCATCAAATCTGAGTTCACGTGGGCTAAATCGATGAATGTGAAGCTAAATTTCTTCAATCTAACCATCAAATCTGAGTTCACGTGGGCTAAATCGATGAATGTGAAGCTAAATTTCTTCAATCTAACCATCAAATCTGAGTTCACGTGGGCTAAATCGATGAATGTGAAGCTAAATTCTTCAATCTAACCATCAAATCTGAGTTCACGTGGGCTAAATCGATGAATGTGAAGCTAAATTTCTTCAATCTAACCATCAAATCTGAGTTCACGTGGGCTAAATCGACGAATGTGAAGCTAAATTTCCTCAATCTAACCATCAAATCTGAGTTCACGTGGGCTAAATCGATGAATGTGAAGCTAAATTTCTTCAATCTAACCATCAAATCTGAGTTCACGTGGGCTAAATCGACGAATGTGAAGCTAAATTTCTTCAATCTAACCATCAAATCTGAGTTCACGTGGGCTAAATCGATGAATGTGAAGCTAAATTTCTTCAATCTAACCATCAAATCTGAGTTCACGTGGGCTAAATCGACGAATGTGAAGCTAAATTTCTTCAATCTAACCATCAAATCTGAGTTCACGTGGGCTAAATCGATGAATGTGAAGCTAAATTTCTTCAATCTGAACATCAAATCTGAGTTCACGTGGGCTAAATCGATGAATGTGAAGCTAAATTTCTTCAATCTAACCATCAAATCTGAGTTCACGTGGGCTAAATCGATGAATGTGAAGCTAAATTTCTTCAATCTAACCATCAAATCTGAGTTCAGTGGGCTAAATCGATGAATGTGAAGCTAAATTTCTTCAATCTAACCATCAAATCTGAGTCACGTGGGCTAAATCGATGAATGTGAAGCTAAATTTCTCAATCTAACCATCAAATCTGAGTTCACGTGGGCTAAATCGATGAATGTGAAGCTAAATTCTTCAATCTAACCATCAAATCTGAGTTCACGTGGGCTAAATCGATGAATGTGAAGCTAAATCTTCAATCTAACCATCAAATCTGAGTTCACGTGGGCTAAATCGATGAATGTGAAGCTAAATTTCTTCAATCTAACCATCAAATCTGAGTTCACGTGGGCTAAATCGATGAATGTGAAGCTAAATTTTCAATTAACCATCAAATCTGAGTTCACGTGGGCTAAATCGATGAATGTGAAGCTAAATTTCTTAATCTAACCATCAAATCTGAGTTCACGTGGGCTAAATCGACGAATGTGAAGTAAATTTCTTCATAACCATCAAATCTGAGTTCACGTGGGCTAAATCGACGAATGTGAAGCTAAATTTCTTCAATTAACCATCAAATCTGAGTTCACGTGGGCTAAATCGATGAATGTGAAGCTAAATTTCTTCAATCTAACCATCAAATCTGAGTTCACGTGGGCTAAATCGATGAATGTGAAGCTAAATTTCTTCAATCTAACCTCAAATCTGAGTTCACGTGGCTAAATCGAGGAATGTGAAGCTAAATTTCTTCAATCTAACATCAAATCTGAGTTCACGTGGGC
>MRSW03000564.1:0-26668 GCA_001923025.3 Taenia multiceps
AAATTTCTCTCAATCTAACCATCAATCTGAGTTCACGTGGGCTAAATCGACGAATGTGAAGCTAAATTTCTTCAATCTAACCATCAAATCTGAGTTCAGGGGCTAAATCGATGAATGTGAAGCTAAATTCTTCAATATAACCACAAATCTGAGTTCACGTGGGCTAAATCGATGAATGTGAAGCTAAATTTCTTCAATCTAACCATCAAATCTGAGTTCAGGGCTAAATCGACGAATGTGAAGCTAAATTTCTTCAATCTAACCATCAAATCTGAGTTCACGGGGCTAAATCGATGAATGTGAAGCTAAATTTCTTCAATCTAACCATCAAATCTGAGTTCACGTGGGCTAAATCGACGAATGTGAAGCTAAATTCTTCAATCTAACCATCAAATCTGAGTTCACGTGGGCTAAATCGATGAATGTGAAGCTAAATTTCTTCAATCTAACATCAAATCTGAGTTCACGTGGGCTAAATCGACGAATGTGAAGCTAAATTTCTTCAATCTAACCATCAAATTGAGTTCACGTGGGCTAAATCGATGAATGTGAAGCTAATTTCTTCAATCTAACCATCAAATCTGAGTTCACGTGGGCTAAATCGATGAATGTGAAGCTAAATTCTTCAATCTAACCATCAAATCTGAGTTCACGTGGGCTAAATCGACGAATGTGAAGCTAAATTTCTTCAATCTAACCATCAAATCTGAGTTCCGGGCTAAATCGATGAATGTGAAGCTAAATTTCTTCATCTAACCATCAAATCTGAGTTCACGTGGGCTAAATCGACGAATGTGAAGCTAAATTTCTTCAATCTAACCATCAAATCTGAGTTCACGTGGGCTAAATCGACGAATGTGAAGCTAAATTCTTCAATCTAACCATCAAATCTGAGTTCACGTGGGCTAAATCGATGAATGTGAAGCTAAATTTCTTCAATCTAACCATCAAATCTGAGTTCACGTGGGCTAAATCGACGAATGTGAAGCTAAATTTCTTCAATCTAACCATCAAATCTGAGTTCACGTGGGCTAAATCGATGAATGTGAAGCTAAATTCTCTCAATCTAACCATCAAATCTGAGTTCACGTGGGCTAAATCGATGAATGTGAAGCTAAATTTCTTCAATCTAACCATCAAATCTGAGTTCACGTGGGCTAAATAACGATGATGTGAAGCTAAATTTCTTCAATCTAACCATCATCTGAGTTCACGTGGGCTAAATCGATGAATGTGAAGCTAAATTTCTTCAATCTAACCATCAAATCTGAGTTCACGTGGGCTAAATCGACGAATGTGAAGCTAAATTTCTTCAATCTAACCATCAAATCTGAGTTCACGTGGGCTAAATCGACGAATGTGAAGCTAAATTCTTCAATCTAACCATCAAATCTGAGTTCACGTGGGCTAAATCGACGAATGTGAAGCTAAATTTCTTCAATCTAACCATCAAATCTGAGTTCACGTGGGCTAAATCGATGAATGTGAAGCTAAATTCTTCAATCTAACCATCAAATCTGAGTTCACGTGGGCTAAATCGACGAATGTGAAGCTAAATTTCTTCATCAACCATCAAATCTGAGTTCACGGGCTAAATCGACGAATGTGAAGCTAAATTTCTTCAATCTAACCATCAAATCTGAGTTCACGTGGGCTAAATCGACGAATGTGAAGCTAAATTTCTTCAATCTAACCATCAAATCTGAGTTCACGTGGGCTAAATCGACGAATGTGAAGCTAAATTTCTTCAATCTAACCATCAAATCTGAGTTCACGTGGGCTAAATCGATGAATGTGAAGCTAAATTTCTTCAATCTAACCATCAAATCTGAGTTCACGTGGGCTAAATCGACGAATGTGAAGCTAAATTCTTCAATCTAACCATCAAATCGAGTTCACGTGGGCTAAATCGACGAATGTGAAGCTAAATTTCTTCAATCTAACCATCAAATCTGAGTTCACGTGGGCTAAATCGATGAATGTGAAGCTAAATTCTTCAATCTAACCATCAAATCTGAGTTCACGTGGGCTAAATCGATGAATGTGAAGCTAAATTTCTTCAATCTAACCATCAAATCTGAGTTCACGTGGGCTAAATCGATGAATGTGAAGCTAAATTTCTTCAATCTAACCATCAAATCTGAGTTCACGTGGGCTAAATCGACGAATGTGAAGCTAAATTTCTTCAATCTAACCATCAAATCTGAGTTCACGTGGGCTAAATCGACGAATGTGAAGCTAAATTTCTTCAATCTAACCATCAAATCTGAGTTCACGTGGGCTAAATCGACGAATGTGAAGCTAAATTTCTTCAATCTAACCATCAAATCTGAGTTCACGTGGGCTAAATCGACGAATGTGAAGCTAAATTTTCAATCTAACCATCAAATCTGAGTTCACGTGGGCTAAATCGAGAATGTGAAGCTAAATTTCTTCAATCTAACCATCAAATCTGAGTTCACGTGGGCTAAATCGACGAATGTGAAGCTAAATTTCTTCAATCTAACCATCAAATCTGAGTTCACGTGGGCTAAATCGACGAATGTGAAGCTAAATTTCTTCAATCTAACCATCAAATCTGAGTTCACGTGGGCTAAATCGATGAATGTGAAGCTAAATTTCTTCAATCTAACCATCAAATCTGAGTTCACGTGGGCTAAATCGATGAATGTGAAGCTAAATTTCTTCAATCTAACCATCAAATCTGAGTTCACGTGGGCTAAATCGATGAATGTGAAGCTAAATTTCTTCAATCTGAACATCAAATCTGAGTTCACGTGGGCTAAATCGACGAATGTGAAGCTAAATTTCTTCAATCTAACCATCAAATCTGAGTTCACGTGGGCTAAATGACGAATGTGAAGCTAAATTTCTTCAATCTAACCATCAAATCTGAGTTCACGTGGGCTAAATCGACGAATGTGAAGCTAAATTTCTTCAATCTAACCATCAAATCTGAGTTCACGTGGGCTAAATCGCGAATGTGAAGCTAAATTTCTTCAATCTAACCATCAAATCTGAGTTCACGTGGGCTAAATCGACGAATGTGAAGCTAAATTTCTTCAATCTAACCATCAAATCTGAGTTCACGTGGGCTAAATCGATGAATGTGAAGCTAAATTTCTTCAATCTAACCATCAAATCTGAGTTCACGTGGGCTAAATCGATGAATGTGAAGCTAAATTTCTTCAATCTAACCATCAAATCTGAGTTCACGTGGGCTAAATCGATGAATGTGAAGCTAAATTTCTTCAATCTAACCATCAAATCTGAGTTCACGTGGGCTAAATCGATGAATGTGAAGCTAAATTTCTTCAATCTAACCATCAAATCTGAGTTCACGTGGGCTAAATCGACGAATGTGAAGCTAAATTTCTTCAATCTAACCATCAAATCTGAGTTCACGTGGGCTAAATCGATGAATGTGAAGCTAAATTCTTCAATCTAACCATCAAATCTGAGTTCACGTGGGCTAAATCGATGAATGTGAAGCTAAATTTCTTCAATCTAACCATCAAATCTGAGTTCACGTGGGCTAAATCGATGAATGTGAAGCTAAATTTCTTCAATCTAACCATCAAATCTGAGTTCACGTGGGCTAAATCGATGAATGTGAAGCTAAATTTCTTCAATCTAACCATCAAATCTGAGTTCACGTGGGCTAAATCGACGAATGTGAAGCTAAATTTCTTCAATCTAACCATCAAATCTGAGTTCACGTGGGCTAAATCGATGAATGTGAAGCTAAATTTCTTCAATCTAACCATCAAATCTGAGTTCACGTGGGCTAAATCGATGAATGTGAAGCTAAATTTCTTCAATCTAACCATCAAATCTGAGTTCACGTGGGCTAAATCGACGAATGTGAAGCTAAATTTCTTCAATCTAACCATCAAATCTGAGTTCACGTGGGCTAAATCGATGAATGTGAAGCTAAATTTCTTCAATCTAACCATCAAATCTGAGTTCACGTGGGCTAAATCGATGAATGTGAAGCTAAATTTCTTCAATCTAACCATCAAATCTGAGTTCACGTGGGCTAAATCGATGAATGTGAAGCTAAATTTCTTCAATCTAACCATCAAATCTGAGTTCACGTGGGCTAAATCGACGAATGTGAAGCTAAATTTCTTCAATCTAACCATCAAATCTGAGTTCACGTGGGCTAAATCGATGAATGTGAAGCTAAATTCTTCAATCTAACCATCAAATCTGAGTTCACGTGGGCTAAATCGATGAATGTGAAGCTAAATTTCTTCAATCTAACCATCAAATCTGAGTTCACGTGGGCTAAATCGATGAATGTGAAGCTAAATTTCTTCAATCTAACCATCAAATCTGAGTTCACGTGGGCTAAATCGACGAATGTGAAGCTAAATTTCTTCAATCTAACCATCAAATCTGAGTTCACGTGGGCTAAATCGATGAATGTGAAGCTAAATTTCTTCAATCTAACCATCAAATCTGAGTTCACGTGGGCTAAATCGATGAATGTGAAGCTAAATTTCTTCAATCTAACCATCAAATCTGAGTTCACGTGGGCTAAATCGACGAATGTGAAGCTAAATTTCTTCAATCTAACCATCAAATCTGAGTTCACGTGGGCTAAATCGATGAATGTGAAGCTAAATTTCTTCAATCTAACCATCAAATCTGAGTTCACGTGGGCTAAATCGATGAATGTGAAGCTAAATTTCTTCAATCTAACCATCAAATCTGAGTTCACGTGGGCTAAATCGATGAATGTGAAGCTAAATTTCTTCAATCTAACCATCAAATCTGAGTTCACGTGGGCTAAATCGACGAATGTGAAGCTAAATTTCTTCAATCTAACCATCAAATCTGAGTTCACGTGGGCTAAATCGATGAATGTGAAGCTAAATTTCTTCAATCTAACCATCAAATCTGAGTTCACGTGGGCTAAATCGATGAATGTGAAGCTAAATTTCTTCAATCTAACCATCAAATCTGAGTTCACGTGGGCTAAATCGATGAATGTGAAGCTAAATTTCTTCAATCTAACCATCAAATCTGAGTTCACGTGGGCTAAATCGATGAATGTGAAGCTAAATTTCTTCAATCTAACCATCAAATCTGAGTTCACGTGGGCTAAATCGATGAATGTGAAGCTAAATTTCTTCAATCTAACCATCAAATCTGAGTTCACGTGGGCTAAATCGATGAATGTGAAGCTAAATTTCTTCAATCTAACCATCAAATCTGAGTTCACGTGGGCTAAATCGATGAATGTGAAGCTAAATTTCTTCAATCTAACCATCAAATCTGAGTTCACGTGGGCTAAATCGATGAATGTGAAGCTAAATTTCTTCAATCTAACCATCAAATCTGAGTTCACGTGGGCTAAATCGATGAATGTGAAGCTAAATTTCTTCAATCTAACCATCAAATCTGAGTTCACGTGGGCTAAATCGATGAATGTGAAGCTAAATTTCTTCAATCTAACCATCAAATCTGAGTTCACGTGGGCTAAATCGATGAATGTGAAGCTAAATTTCTTCAATCTAACCATCAAATCTGAGTTCACGTGGGCTAAATCGATGAATGTGAAGCTAAATTTCTTCAATCTAACCATCAAATCTGAGTTCACGTGGGCTAAATCGATGAATGTGAAGCTAAATTTCTTCAATCTAACCATCAAATCTGAGTTCACGTGGGCTAAATCGATGAATGTGAAGCTAAATTTCTTCAATCTAACCATCAAATCTGAGTTCACGTGGGCTAAATCGACGAATGTGAAGCTAAATTTCTTCAATCTAACCATCAAATCTGAGTTCACGTGGGCTAAATCGATGAATGTGAAGCTAAATTTCTTCAATCTAACCATCAAATCTGAGTTCACGTGGGCTAAATCGATGAATGTGAAGCTAAATTTCTTCAATCTAACCATCAAATCTGAGTTCACGTGGGCTAAATCGACGAATGTGAAGCTAAATTTCTTCAATCTAACCATCAAATCTGAGTTCACGTGGGCTAAATCGATGAATGTGAAGCTAAATTTCTTCAATCTAACCATCAAATCTGAGTTCACGTGGGCTAAATCGATGAATGTGAAGCTAAATTTCTTCAATCTAACCATCAAATCTGAGTTCACGTGGGCTAAATCGATGAATGTGAAGCTAAATTTCTTCAATCTAACCATCAAATCTGAGTTCACGTGGGCTAAATCGATGAATGTGAAGCTAAATTTCTTCAATCTAACCATCAAATCTGAGTTCACGTGGGCTAAATCGATGAATGTGAAGCTAAATTTCTTCAATCTAACCATCAAATCTGAGTTCACGTGGGCTAAATCGATGAATGTGAAGCTAAATTTCTTCAATCTAACCATCAAATCTGAGTTCACGTGGGCTAAATCGATGAATGTGAAGCTAAATTTCTTCAATCTAACCATCAAATCTGAGTTCACGTGGGCTAAATCGACGAATGTGAAGCTAAATTTCTTCAATCTAACCATCAAATCTGAGTTCACGTGGGCTAAATCGATGAATGTGAAGCTAAATTTCTTCAATCTAACCATCAAATCTGAGTTCACGTGGGCTAAATCGATGAATGTGAAGCTAAATTTCTTCAATCTAACCATCAAATCTGAGTTCACGTGGGCTAAATCGATGAATGTGAAGCTAAATTCTTCAATCTAACCATCAAATCTGAGTTCACGTGGGCTAAATCGATGAATGTGAAGCTAAATTTCTTCAATCTAACCATCAAATCTGAGTTCACGTGGGCTAAATCGATGAATGTGAAGCTAAATTTCTTCAATCTAACCATCAAATCTGAGTTCACGTGGGCTAAATCGAGAATGTGAAGCTAAATTTCTTCAATCTAACCATCAAATCTGAGTTCACGTGGGCTTCGAGTGTAAATATTCTTCAAAACCATCAAATGAGTTCACGTGGGCTAAATCGATGAATGTGAAGCTAAATTTCTTCAATCTAACCATCAAATCTGAGTTCACGTGGGCTAAATCGATGAATGTGAAGCTAAATTTCTTCAATCTAACCATCAAATCTGAGTTCACGTGGGCTAAATCGATGAATGTGAAGCTAAATTTCTTCAATCTAACCATCAAATCTGAGTTCACGTGGGCTAAATCGATGAATGTGAAGCTAAATTTCTTCAATCTAACCATCAAATCTGAGTTCACGTGGGCTAAATCGATGAATGTGAAGCTAAATTTCTTCAATCTAACCATCAAATCTGAGTTCACGTGGGCTAAATCGATGAATGTGAAGCTAAATTTCTTCAATCTAACCATCAAATCTGAGTTCACGTGGGCTAAATCGATGAATGTGAAGCTAAATTTCTTCAATCTAACCATCAAATCTGAGTTCACGTGGGCTAAATCGATGAATGTGAAGCTAAATTTCTTCAATCTAACCATCAAATCTGAGTTCACGTGGGCTAAATCGATGAATGTGAAGCTAAATTTCTTCAATCTAACCATCAAATCTGAGTTCACGTGGGCTAAATCGATGAATGTGAAGCTAAATTTCTTCAATCTAACCATCAAATCTGAGTTCACGTGGGCTAAATCGATGAATGTGAAGCTAAATTTCTTCAATCTAACCATCAAATCTGAGTTCACGTGGGCTAAATCGATGAATGTGAAGCTAAATTTCTTCAATCTAACCATCAAATCTGAGTTCACGTGGGCTAAATCGATGAATGTGAAGCTAAATTTCTTCAATCTAACCATCAAATCTGAGTTCACGTGGGCTAAATCGATGAATGTGAAGCTAAATTTCTTCAATCTAACCATCAAATCTGAGTTCACGTGGGCTAAATCGATGAATGTGAAGCTAAATTTCTTCAATCTAACCATCAAATCTGAGTTCACGTGGGCTAAATCGATGAATGTGAAGCTAAATTTCTTCAATCTAACCATCAAATCTGAGTTCACGTGGGCTAAATCGATGAATGTGAAGCTAAATTTCTTCAATCTAACCATCAAATCTGAGTTCACGTGGGCTAAATCGATGAATGTGAAGCTAAATTTCAATCTAACCATCAAATCTGAGTTCACGTGGGCTAAATCGATGAATGTGAAGCTAAATTCTTCAATCTAACCATCAAATCTGAGTTCACGTGGGCTAAATCGATGAATGTGAAGCTAAATTTCTTCAATCTAACCATCAAATCTGAGTTCACGTGGGCTAAATCGATGAATGTGAAGCTAAATTTCTTCAATCTAACCATCAAATCTGAGTTCACGTGGGCTAAATCGATGAATGTGAAGCTAAATTTCTTCAATCTAACCATCAAATCTGAGTTCACGTGGGCTAAATCGATGAATGTGAAGCTAAATTTCTTCAATCTAACCATCAAATCTGAGTTCACGTGGGCTAAATCGATGAATGTGAAGCTAAATTTCTTCAATCTAACCATCAAATCTGAGTTCACGTGGGCTAAATCGATGAATGTGAAGCTAAATTTCTTCAATCTAACCATCAAATCTGAGTTCACGTGGGCTAAATCGATGAATGTGAAGCTAAATTTCTTCAATCTAACCATCAAATCTGAGTTCACGTGGGCTAAATCGATGAATGTGAAGCTAAATTTCTTCAATCTAACCATCAAATCTGAGTTCACGTGGGCTAAATCGATGAATGTGAAGCTAAATTTCTTCAATCTAACCATCAAATCTGAGTTCACGTGGGCTAAATCGATGAATGTGAAGCTAAATTTCTTCAATCTAACCATCAAATCTGAGTTCACGTGGGCTAAATCGATGAATGTGAAGCTAAATTTCTTCAATCTAACCATCAAATCTGAGTTCACGTGGGCTAAATCGATGAATGTGAAGCTAAATTTCTTCAATCTAACCATCAAATCTGAGTTCACGTGGGCTAAATCGATGAATGTGAAGCTAAATTTCTTCAATCTAACCATCAAATCTGAGTTCACGTGGGCTAAATCGATGAATGTGAAGCTAAATTTCTTCAATCTAACCATCAAATCTGAGTTCACGTGGGCTAAATCGATGAATGTGAAGCTAAATTTCTTCAATCTAACCATCAAATCTGAGTTCACGTGGGCTAAATCGACGAATGTGAAGCTAAATTTCTTCAATCTAACCATCAAATCTGAGTTCACGTGGGCTAAATCGATGAATGTGAAGCTAAATTTCTTCAATCTAACCATCAAATCTGAGTTCACGTGGGCTAAATCGATGAATGTGAAGCTAAATTTCTTCAATCTAACCATCAAATCTGAGTTCACGTGGGCTAAATCGATGAATGTGAAGCTAAATTTCTTCAATCTAACCATCAAATCTGAGTTCACGTGGGCTAAATCGATGAATGTGAAGCTAAATTTCTTCAATCTAACCATCAAATCTGAGTTCACGTGGGCTAAATCGATGAATGTGAAGCTAAATTTCTTCAATCTAACCATCAAATCTGAGTTCACGTGGGCTAAATCGATGAATGTGAAGCTAAATTTCTTCAATCTAACCATCAAATCTGAGTTCACGTGGGCTAAATCGATGAATGTGAAGCTAAATTTCTTCAATCTAACCATCAAATCTGAGTTCACGTGGGCTAAATCGATGAATGTGAAGCTAAATTTCTTCAATCTAACCATCAAATCTGAGTTCACGTGGGCTAAATCGATGAATGTGAAGCTAAATTTCTTCAATCTAACCATCAAATCTGAGTTCACGTGGGCTAAATCGATGAATGTGAAGCTAAATTTCTTCAATCTAACCATCAAATCTGAGTTCACGTGGGCTAAATCGATGAATGTGAAGCTAAATTTCTTCAATCTAACCATCAAATCTGAGTTCACGTGGGCTAAATCGATGAATGTGAAGCTAAATTTCTTCAATCTAACCATCAAATCTGAGTTCACGTGGGCTAAATCGATGAATGTGAAGCTAAATTTCTTCAATCTAACCATCAAATCTGAGTTCACGTGGGCTAAATCGATGAATGTGAAGCTAAATTTCTTCAATCTAACCATCAAATCTGAGTTCACGTGGGCTAAATCGAATGTGAAGCTAAATTTCTTCAATCTAACCATCAAATCTGAGTTCACGTGGGCTAAATCGATGAATGTGAAGCTAAATTTCTTCAATCTAACCATCAAATCTGAGTTCACGTGGGCTAAATCGATGAATGTGAAGCTAAATTTCTTCAATCTAACCATCAAATCTGAGTTCACGTGGGCTAAATCGATGAATGTGAAGCTAAATTTCTTCAATCTAACCATCAAATCTGAGTTCACGTGGGCTAAATCGACGAGTGTGAAGCTAAATTTCTTCAATCTAACCATCAAATCTGAGTTCACGTGGGCTAAATCGATGAATGTGAAGCTAAATTTCTTCAATCTAACCATCAAATCTGAGTTCACGTGGGCTAAATCGATGAATGTGAAGCTAAATTTCTTCAATCTAACCATCAAATCTGAGTTCACGTGGGCTAAATCGATGAATGTGAAGCTAAATTTCTTCAATCTAACCATCAAATCTGAGTTCACGTGGGCTAAATCGATGAATGTGAAGCTAAATTTCTTCAATCTAACCATCAAATCTGAGTTCACGTGGGCTAAATCGATGAATGTGAAGCTAAATTTCTTCAATCTAACCATCAAATCTGAGTTCACGTGGGCTAAATCGATGAATGTGAAGCTAAATTTCTTCAATCTAACCATCAAATCTGAGTTCACGTGGGCTAAATCGATGAATGTGAAGCTAAATTTCTTCAATCTAACCATCAAATCTGAGTTCACGTGGGCTAAATCGATGAATGTGAAGCTAAATTTCTTCAATCTAACCATCAAATCTGAGTTCACGTGGGCTAAATCGATGAATGTGAAGCTAAATTTCTTCAATCTAACCATCAAATCTGAGTTCACGTGGGCTAAATCGATGAATGTGAAGCTAAATTTCTTCAATCTAACCATCAAATCTGAGTTCACGTGGGCTAAATCGATGAATGTGAAGCTAAATTTCTTCAATCTAACCATCAAATCTGAGTTCACGTGGGCTAAATCGATGAATGTGAAGCTAAATTTCTTCAATCTAACCATCAAATCTGAGTTCACGTGGGCTAAATCGATGAATGTGAAGCTAAATTTCTTCAATCTAACCATCAAATCTGAGTTCACGTGGGCTAAATCGATGAATGTGAAGCTAAATTTCTTCAATCTAACCATCAAATCTGAGTTCACGTGGGCTAAATCGATGAATGTGAAGCTAAATTTCTTCAATCTAACCATCAAATCTGAGTTCACGTGGGCTAAATCGATGAATGTGAAGCTAAATTTCTTCAATCTAACCATCAAATCTGAGTTCACGTGGGCTAAATCGATGAATGTGAAGCTAAATTTCTTCAATCTAACCATCAAATCTGAGTTCACGTGGGCTAAATCGATGAATGTGAAGCTAAATTTCTTCAATCTAACCATCAAATCTGAGTTCACGTGGGCTAAATCGATGAATGTGAAGCTAAATTTCTTCAATCTAACCATCAAATCTGAGTTCACGTGGGCTAAATCGATGAATGTGAAGCTAAATTTCTTCAATCTAACCATCAAATCTGAGTTCACGTGGGCTAAATCGATGAATGTGAAGCTAAATTTCTTCAATCTAACCATCAAATCTGAGTTCACGTGGGCTAAATCGATGAATGTGAAGCTAAATTTCTTCAATCTAACCATCAAATCTGAGTTCACGTGGGCTAAATCGATGAATGTGAAGCTAAATTCTTCAATCTAACCATCAAATCTGAGTTCACGTGGGCTAAATCGATGAATGTGAAGCTAAATTTCTTCAATCTAACCATCAAATCTGAGTTCACGTGGGCTAAATCGATGAATGTGAAGCTAAATTTCTTCAATCTAACCATCAAATCTGAGTTCACGTGGGCTAAATCGATGAATGTGAAGCTAAATTTCTTCAATCTAACCATCAAATCTGAGTTCACGTGGGCTAAATCGATGAATGTGAAGCTAAATTTCTTCAATCTAACCATCAAATCTGAGTTCACGTGGGCTAAATCGATGAATGTGAAGCTAAATTTCTTCAATCTAACCATCAAATCTGAGTTCACGTGGGCTAAATCGATGAATGTGAAGCTAAATTTCTTCAATCTAACCATCAAATCTGAGTTCACGTGGGCTAAATCGATGAATGTGAAGCTAAATTTCTTCAATCTAACCATCAAATCTGAGTTCACGTGGGCTAAATCGATGAATGTGAAGCTAAATTTCTTCAATCTAACCATCAAATCTGAGTTCACGTGGGCTAAATCGACGAATGTGAAGCTAAATTTCTTCAATCTAACCATCAAATCTGAGTTCACGTGGGCTAAATCGATGAATGTGAAGCTAAATTTCTTCAATCTAACCATCAAATCTGAGTTCACGTGGGCTAAATCGATGAATGTGAAGCTAAATTTCTTCAATCTAACCATCAAATCTGAGTTCACGTGGGCTAAATCGATGAATGTGAAGCTAAATTTCTTCAATCTAACCATCAAATCTGAGTTCACGTGGGCTAAATCGATGAATGTGAAGCTAAATTTCTTCAATCTAACCATCAAATCTGAGTTCACGTGGGCTAAATCGATGAATGTGAAGCTAAATTTCTTCAATCTAACCATCAAATCTGAGTTCACGTGGGCTAAATCGATGAATGTGAAGCTAAATTTCTTCAATCTAACCATCAAATCTGAGTTCACGTGGGCTAAATCGATGAATGTGAAGCTAAATTTCTTCAATCTAACCATCAAATCTGAGTTCACGTGGGCTAAATCGATGAATGTGAAGCTAAATTTCTTCAATCTAACCATCAAATCTGAGTTCACGTGGGCTAAATCGCGAATGTGAAGCTAAATTTCTTCAATCTAACCATCAAATCTGAGTTCACGTGGGCTAAATCGATGAATGTGAAGCTAAATTTCTTCAATCTAACCATCAAATCTGAGTTCACGTGGGCTAAATCGATGAATGTGAAGCTAAATTTCTTCAATCTAACCATCAAATCTGAGTTCACGTGGGCTAAATCGATGAATGTGAAGCTAAATTTCTTCAATCTAACCATCAAATCTGAGTTCACGTGGGCTAAATCGATGAATGTGAAGCTAAATTTCTTCAATCTAACCATCAAATCTGAGTTCACGTGGGCTAAATCGATGAATGTGAAGCTAAATTTCTTCAATCTAACCATCAAATCTGAGTTCACGTGGGCTAAATCGATGAATGTGAAGCTAAATTTCTTCAATCTAACCATCAAATCTGAGTTCACGTGGGCTAAATCGATGAATGTGAAGCTAAATTTCTTCAATCTAACCATCAAATCTGAGTTCACGTGGGCTAAATCGATGAATGTGAAGCTAAATTTCTTCAATCTAACCATCAAATCTGAGTTCACGTGGGCTAAATCGATGAATGTGAAGCTAAATTTCTTCAATCTAACCATCAAATCTGAGTTCACGTGGGCTAAATCGATGAATGTGAAGCTAAATTTCTTCAATCTAACCATCAAATCTGAGTTCACGTGGGCTAAATCGATGAATGTGAAGCTAAATTTCTTCAATCTAACCATCAAATCTGAGTTCACGTGGGCTAAATCGATGAATGTGAAGCTAAATTTCTTCAATCTAACCATCAAATCTGAGTTCACGTGGGCTAAATCGATGAATGTGAAGCTAAATTTCTTCAATCTAACCATCAAATCTGAGTTCACGTGGGCTAAATCGATGAATGTGAAGCTAAATTTCTTCAATCTAACCATCAAATCTGAGTTCACGTGGGCTAAATCGATGAATGTGAAGCTAAATTTCTTCAATCTAACCATCAAATCTGAGTTCACGTGGGCTAAATCGATGAATGTGAAGCTAAATTTCTTCAATCTAACCATCAAATCTGAGTTCACGTGGGCTAAATCGATGAATGTGAAGCTAAATTTCTTCAATCTAACCATCAAATCTGAGTTCACGTGGGCTAAATCGATGAATGTGAAGCTAAATTTCTTCAATCTAACCATCAAATCTGAGTTCACGTGGGCTAAATCGATGAATGTGAAGCTAAATTTCTTCAATCTAACCATCAAATCTGAGTTCACGTGGGCTAAATCGATGAATGTGAAGCTAAATTTCTTCAATCTAACCATCAAATCTGAGTTCACGTGGGCTAAATCGATGAATGTGAAGCTAAATTTCTTCAATCTAACCATCAAATCTGAGTTCACGTGGGCTAAATCGATGAATGTGAAGCTAAATTTCTTCAATCTAACCATCAAATCTGAGTTCACGTGGGCTAAATCGATGAATGTGAAGCTAAATTTCTTCAATCTAACCATCAAATCTGAGTTCACGTGGGCTAAATCGATGAATGTGAAGCTAAATTTCTTCAATCTAACCATCAAATCTGAGTTCACGTGGGCTAAATCGATGAATGTGAAGCTAAATTTCTTCAATCTAACCATCAAATCTGAGTTCACGTGGGCTAAATCGATGAATGTGAAGCTAAATTTCTTCAATCTAACCATCAAATCTGAGTTCACGTGGGCTAAATCGATGAATGTGAAGCTAAATTTCTTCAATCTAACCATCAAATCTGAGTTCACGTGGGCTAAATCGATGAATGTGAAGCTAAATTTCTTCAATCTAACCATCAAATCTGAGTTCACGTGGGCTAAATCGATGAATGTGAAGCTAAATTTCTTCAATCTAACCATCAAATCTGAGTTCACGTGGGCTAAATCGATGAATGAAGTGAAGCTAAATTTCTTCAATCTAACCATCAAATCTGAGTTCACGTGGGCTAAATCGATGAATGTGAAGCTAAATTTCTTCAATCTAACCATCAAATCTGAGTTCACGTGGGCTAAATCGATGAATGTGAAGCTAAATTTCTTCAATCTAACCATCAAATCTGAGTTCACGTGGGCTAAATCGATGAATGTGAAGCTAAATTTCTTCAATCTAACCATCAAATCTGAGTTCACGTGGGCTAAATCGATGAATGTGAAGCTAAATTTCTTCAATCTAACCATCAAATCTGAGTTCACGTGGGCTAAATCGATGAATGTGAAGCTAAATTTCTTCAATCTAACCATCAAATCTGAGTTCACGTGGGCTAAATCGATGAATGTGAAGCTAAATTTCTTCAATCTAACCATCAAATCTGAGTTCACGTGGGCTAAATCGATGAATGTGAAGCTAAATTTCTTCAATCTAACCATCAAATCTGAGTTCACGTGGGCTA
This sequence comes from Taenia multiceps, assembly GCA_001923025.3. Lineage (NCBI taxonomy): Eukaryota > Metazoa > Platyhelminthes > Cestoda > Cyclophyllidea > Taeniidae > Taenia > Taenia multiceps. The sequence goes on from MRSW03000564.1 coordinate 15,232, forward strand.
AATCGATGAATGTGAAGCTAAATTTCTTCAATCTAACCATCAAATCTGAGTTCACGTGGGCTAAATCGATGAATGTGAAGCTAAATTTCTTCAATCTAACCATCAAATCTGAGTTCACGTGGGCTAAATCGATGAATGTGAAGCTAAATTTCTTCAATCTAACCATCAAATCTGAGTTCACGTGGGCTAAATCGATGAATGTGAAGCTAAATTTCTTCAATCTAACCATCAAATCTGAGTTCACGTGGGCTAAATCGATGAATGTGAAGCTAAATTTCTTCAATCTAACCATCAAATCTGAGTTCACGTGGGCTAAATCGATGAATGTGAAGCTAAATTTCTTCAATCTAACCATCAAATCTGAGTTCACGTGGGCTAAATCGATGAATGTGAAGCTAAATTTCTTCAATCTAACCATCAAATCTGAGTTCACGTGGGCTAAATCGATGAATGTGAAGCTAAATTTCTTCAATCTAACCATCAAATCTGAGTTCACGTGGGCTAAATCGATGAATGTGAAGCTAAATTTCTTCAATCTAACCATCAAATCTGAGTTCACGTGGGCTAAATCGATGAATGTGAAGCTAAATTTCTTCAATCTAACCATCAAATCTGAGTTCACGTGGGCTAAATCGATGAATGTGAAGCTAAATTTCTTCAATCTAACCATCAAATCTGAGTTCACGTGGGCTAAATCGATGAATGTGAAGCTAAATTTCTTCAATCTAACCATCAAATCTGAGTTCACGTGGGCTAAATCGACGAATGTGAAGCTAAATTTCTTCAATCTAACCATCAAATCTGAGTTCACGTGGGCTAAATCGATGAATGTGAAGCTAAATTTCTTCAATCTAACCATCAAATCTGAGTTCACGTGGGCTAAATCGATGAATGTGAAGCTAAATTTCTTCAATCTAACCATCAAATCTGAGTTCACGTGGGCTAAATCGATGAATGTGAAGCTAAATTTCTTCAATCTAACCATCAAATCTGAGTTCACGTGGGCTAAATCGATGAATGTGAAGCTAAATTTCTTCAATCTAACCATCAAATCTGAGTTCACGTGGGCTAAATCGATGAATGTGAAGCTAAATTTCTTCAATCTAACCATCAAATCTGAGTTCACGTGGGCTAAATCGATGAATGTGAAGCTAAATTTCTTCAATCTAACCATCAAATCTGAGTTCACGTGGGCTAAATCGATGAATGTGAAGCTAAATTTCTTCAATCTAACCATCAAATCTGAGTTCACGTGGGCTAAATCGATGAATGTGAAGCTAAATTTCTTCAATCTAACCATCAAATCTGAGTTCACGTGGGCTAAATCGATGAATGTGAAGCTAAATTTCTTCAATCTAACCATCAAATCTGAGTTCACGTGGGCTAAATCGATGAATGTGAAGCTAAATTTCTTCAATCTAACCATCAAATCTGAGTTCACGTGGGCTAAATCGATGAATGTGAAGCTAAATTTCTTCAATCTAACCATCAAATCTGAGTTCACGTGGGCTAAATCGATGAATGTGAAGCTAAATTTCTTCAATCTAACCATCAAATCTGAGTTCACGTGGGCTAAATCGATGAATGTGAAGCTAAATTTCTTCAATCTAACCATCAAATCTGAGTTCACGTGGGCTAAATCGATGAATGTGAAGCTAAATTTCTTCAATCTAACCATCAAATCTGAGTTCACGTGGGCTAAATCGATGAATGTGAAGCTAAATTTCTTCAATCTAACCATCAAATCTGAGTTCACGTGGGCTAAATCGATGAATGTGAAGCTAAATTTCTTCAATCTAACCATCAAATCTGAGTTCACGTGGGCTAAATCGATGAATGTGAAGCTAAATTTCTTCAATCTAACCATCAAATCTGAGTTCACGTGGGCTAAATCGATGAATGTGAAGCTAAATTTCTTCAATCTAACCATCAAATCTGAGTTCACGTGGGCTAAATCGATGAATGTGAAGCTAAATTTCTTCAATCTAACCATCAAATCTGAGTTCACGTGGGCTAAATCGATGAATGTGAAGCTAAATTTCTTCAATCTAACCATCAAATCTGAGTTCACGTGGGCTAAATCGATGAATGTGAAGCTAAATTTCTTCAATCTAACCATCAAATCTGAGTTCACGTGGGCTAAATATGATGAATGTGAAGCTAAATTTCTTCAATCTAACCATCAAATCTGAGTTCACGTGGGCTAAATCGATGAATGTGAAGCTAAATTTCTTCAATCTAACCATCAAATCTGAGTTCACGTGGGCTAAATCGATGAATGTGAAGCTAAATTTCTTCAATCTAACCATCAAATCTGAGTTCACGTGGGCTAAATCGATGAATGTGAAGCTAAATTTCTTCAATCTAACCATCAAATCTGAGTTCACGTGGGCTAAATCGATGAATGTGAAGCTAAATTTCTTCAATCTAACCATCAAATCTGAGTTCACGTGGGCTAAATCGATGAATGTGAAGCTAAATTTCTTCAATCTAACCATCAAATCTGAGTTCACGTGGGCTAAATCGATGAATGTGAAGCTAAATTTCTTCAATCTAACCATCAAATCTGAGTTCACGTGGGCTAAATCGATGAATGTGAAGCTAAATTTCTTCAATCTAACCATCAAATCTGAGTTCACGTGGGCTAAATCGATGAATGTGAAGCTAAATTTCTTCAATCTAACCATCAAATCTGAGTTCACGTGGGCTAAATCGATGAATGTGAAGCTAAATTTCTTCAATCTAACCATCAAATCTGAGTTCACGTGGGCTAAATCGATGAATGTGAAGCTAAATTTCTTCAATCTAACCATCAAATCTGAGTTCACGTGGGCTAAATCGAATGAAGTGAAGCTAAATTCTTCAATCTAACCATCAAATCTGAGTTCACGTGGGCTAAATCGATGAATGTGAAGCTAAATTTCTTCAATCTAACCATCAAATCTGAGTTCACGTGGGCTAAATCGATGAATGTGAAGCTAAATTTCTTCAATCTAACCATCAAATCTGAGTTCACGTGGGCTAAATCGATGAATGTGAAGCTAAATTTCTTCAATCTAACCATCAAATCTGAGTTCACGTGGGCTAAATCGATGAATGTGAAGCTAAATTTCTTCAATCTAACCATCAAATCTGAGTTCACGTGGGCTAAATCGATGAATGTGAAGCTAAATTTCTTCAATCTAACCATCAAATCTGAGTTCACGTGGGCTAAATCGATGAATGTGAAGCTAAATTTCTTCAATCTAACCATCAAATCTGAGTTCACGTGGGCTAAATCGATGAATGTGAAGCTAAATTTCTTCAATCTAACCATCAAATCTGAGTTCACGTGGGCTAAATCGATGAATGTGAAGCTAAATTTCTTCAATCTAACCATCAAATCTGAGTTCACGTGGGCTAAATCGATGAATGTGAAGCTAAATTTCTTCAATCTAACCATCAAATCTGAGTTCACGTGGGCTAAATCGACGAATGTGAAGCTAAATTTCTTCAATCTAACCATCAAATCTGAGTTCACGTGGGCTAAATCGATGAATGTGAAGCTAAATTTCTTCAATCTAACCATCAAATCTGAGTTCACGTGGGCTAAATCGATGAATGTGAAGCTAAATTTCTTCAATCTAACCATCAAATCTGAGTTCACGTGGGCTAAATCGATGAATGTGAAGCTAAATTTCTTCAATCTAACCATCAAATCTGAGTTCACGTGGGCTAAATCGATGAATGTGAAGCTAAATTTCTTCAATCTAACCATCAAATCTGAGTTCACGTGGGCTAAATCGATGAATGTGAAGAAATTTCTTCAATCTAACCATCAAATCTGAGTTCACGTGGGCTAAATCGATGAATGTGAAGCTAAATTTCTTCAATCTAACCATCAAATCTGAGTTCACGTGGGCTAAATCGACGAATGTGAAGCTAAATTTCTTCAATCTAACCATCAAATCTGAGTTCACGTGGGCTAAATCGATGAATGTGAAGCTAAATTTCTTCAATCTAACCATCAAATCTGAGTTCACGTGGGCTAAATCGATGAATGTGAAGCTAAATTTCTTCAATCTAACCATCAAATCTGAGTTCACGTGGGCTAAATCGATGAATGTGAAGCTAAATTTCTTCAATCTAACCATCAAATCTGAGTTCACGTGGGCTAAATCGATGAATGTGAAGCTAAATTTCTTCAATCTAACCATCAAATCTGAGTTCACGTGGGCTAAATCGATGAATGTGAAGCTAAATTTCTTCAATCTAACCATCAAATCTGAGTTCACGTGGGCTAAATCGATGAATGTGAAGCTAAATTTCTTCAATCTAACCATCAAATCTGAGTTCACGTGGGCTAAATCGACGAATGTGAAGCTAAATTTCTTCAATCTAACCATCAAATCTGAGTTCACGTGGGCTAAATCGATGAATGTGAAGCTAAATTTCTTCCATCTAACCATCAAATCTGAGTTCACGTGGGCTAAATCGATGAATGTGAAGCTAAATTTCTTCAATCTAACCATCAAATCTGAGTTCACGTGGGCTAAATCGATGAATGTGAAGCTAAATTCTTCAATCTAACCATCAAATCTGAGTTCACGTGGGCTAAATCGATGAATGTGAAGCTAAATTCTTCAATCTAACCATCAAATCTGAGTTCACGTGGGCTAAATCGATGAATGTGAAGCTAAATTTCTTCAATCTAACCATCAAATCTGAGTTCACGTGGGCTAAATCGCGAATGTGAAGCTAAATTTCTTCAATCTAACCATCAAATCTGAGTTCACGTGGGCTAAATCGATGAATGTGAAGCTAAATTTCTTCAATCTAACATCAAATCTGAGTTCACGTGGGCTAAATCGATGAATGTGAAGCTAAATTTCTTCAAATCTAACCATCAAATCTGAGTTCACGGGGCTAAATCGATGATGTGAAGCTAAATTTCTTCAATCTACCATCAAATCTGAGTTCACGTGGGCTAAATCGATGAATGTGAAGCTAAATTTCTTCAATCTGACCATCAAATCTGAGTTCACGTGGGCTAAATCGATGAATGTGAAGCAAAAATCTTCAATCTAACCATCAAATCTGAGTTCACGTGGGCTAAATCGATGAATGTGAAGCTAAATTTCTTCAATCTAACCATCAAATCTGAGTTCACGTGGGCTAAATCGAGAATGTGAAGCTAAATTTCTTCAATCAACCATCAAATCTGAGTTCACGTGGGCTAAATCGATGAATGTGAAGCTAAATTTCTTCAATCTAACCATCAAATCTGAGTTCACGTGGGCTAAATCGATGAATGTGAAGCTAAATTTCTTCAATACAATCAAATCTGAGTTCACGTGGGCTAAATCGATGAATGTGAAGCTAAATTTCTTCAATTAACCATCAAATCTGAGTTCACGTGGGCTAAATCGACGAATGCGAAGCTAAATTTCTTCAATCTAAACCATCAAATCTGAGTTCACGTGGGCTAAATCGATGAATGTGAAGCTAAATTTCTTCAATCTAACCATCAAATCTGAGTTCAGTGGGCTAAATCGATGAATGTGAAGCTAAATTTCTTCAATCTAACATCAAATCTGAGTTCACGTGGGCTAAATCGATGAATGTGAAGCTAAATTTCTTCAATCTAACCATCAAATCTGAGTTCACGTGGGCTAAATCGATGAATGAAGCTAAATTCTTCAATCTAACCATCATCTAACCATCAAATCTGAGTTCACGTGGGCTAAATCGATGAATGTGAAGCTAAATTTCTTCAATCTAACCATCAAATCTGAGTTCACGTGGGCTAAATCGATGAATGTGAAGCTAAATTTCTTCAATCTAACCATCAAATCTGAGTTCACGTGGGCTAAATCGATGAATGTGAAGCTAAATTTCTTCAATCTAACCATCAAATCTGAGTTCACGTGGGCTAAATCGATGAATGTGAAGCTAAATTTCTTCAATCTAACCATCAAATCTGAGTTCACGTGGGCTAAATCGATGAATGTGAAGCTAAATTTCTTCAATCTAACCATCAAATCTGAGTTCACGTGGGCTAAATCGATGAATGTGAAGCTAAATTTCTTCAATCTAACCATCAAATCTGAGTTCACGTGGGCTAAATCGATGAATGTGAAGCTAAATTTCTTCAATCTAACCATCAAATCTGAGTTCACGTGGGCTAAATCGATGAATGAAGCTAAATTTCTTCAATCTAACCATCAAATCTGAGTTCACGTGGGCTAAATCGATGAATGTGAAGCTAAATTTCTTCAATCTAACCATCAAATCTGAGTTCACGTGGGCTAAATCGATGAATGTGAAGCTAAATTTCTTCAATCTAACCATCAAATCTGAGTTCACGTGGGCTAAATCGATGAATGTGAAGCTAAATTTCTTCAATCTAACCATCAAATCTGAGTTCACGTGGGCTAAATCGATGAATGTGAAGCTAAATTTCTTCAATCTAACCATCAAATCTGAGTTCACGTGGGCTAAATCGATGAATGTGAAGCTAAATTTCTTCCAATCTAACCATCAAATCTGAGTTCACGTGGGCTAAATCGATGTGAAGCTAAATTTCTTCAATCTAACCATCAAATCTGAGTTCACGTGGGCTAAATCGATGAATGTGAAGCTAAATTTCTTCAATCTAACCATCAAATCTGAGTTCACGTGGGCTAAATCGATGAATGTGAAGCTAAATTTCTTCAATCTAACCATCAAATCTGAGTTCACGTGGGCTAAATCGATGAATGTGAAGCTAAATTTCTTCAATCTAACCATCAAATCTGAGTTCACGTGGGCTAAATCGATGAATGTGAAGCTAAATTTCTTCAATCTAACCATCAAATCTGAGTTCACGTGGGCTAAATCGATGAATGTGAAGCTAAATTTCTTCAATCTAACCATCAAATCTGAGTTCACGTGGGCTAAATCGATGAATGTGAAGCTAAATTTCTTCAATCTAACCATCAAATCTGAGTTCACGTGGGCTAAATCGATGAATGTGAAGCTAAATTTCTTCAATCTAACCATCAAATCTGAGTTCACGTGGGCTAAATCGATGAATGTGAAGCTAAATTTCTTCAATCTAACCATCAAATCTGAGTTCACGTGGGCTAAATCGATGAATGTGAAGCTAAATTTCTTCAATCTAACCATCAAATCTGAGTTCACGTGGGCTAAATCGATGAATGTGAAGCTAAATTTCTTCAATCTAACCATCAAATCTGAGTTCACGTGGGCTAAATCGATGAATGTGAAGCTAAATTTCTTCAATCTAACCATCAAATCTGAGTTCACGTGGGCTAAATCGATGAATGTGAAGCTAAATTTCTTCAATCTAACCATCAAATCTGAGTTCACGTGGGCTAAATCGATGAATGTGAAGCTAAATTTCTTCAATCTAACCATCAAATCTGAGTTCACGTGGGCTAAATCGATGAATGTGAAGCTAAATTTCTTCAATCTAACCATCAAATCTGAGTTCACGTGGGCTAAATCGATGAATGTGAAGCTAAATTTCTTCAATCTAACCATCAAATCTGAGTTCACGTGGGCTAAATCGATGAATGTGAAGCTAAATTTCTTCAATCTAACCATCAAATCTGAGTTCACGTGGGCTAAATCGATGAATGTGAAGCTAAATTTCTTCAATCTAACCATCAAATCTGAGTTCACGTGGGCTAAATCGATGAATGTGAAGCTAAATTTCTTCAATCTAACCATCAAATCTGAGTTCACGTGGGCTAAATCGATGAATGTGAAGCTAAATTTCTTCAATCTAACCATCAAATCTGAGTTCACGTGGGCTAAATCGATGAATGTGAAGCTAAATTTCTTCAATCTAACCATCAAATCTGAGTTCACGTGGGCTAAATCGATGAATGTGAAGCTAAATTTCTTCAATCTAACCATCAAATCTGAGTTCACGTGGGCTAAATCGATGAATGTGAAGCTAAATTTCTTCAATCTAACCATCAAATCTGAGTTCACGTGGGCTAAATCGATGAATGGAAGCTAAATTTCTTCAATCTAACCATCAAATCTGAGTTCACGTGGGCTAAATCGATGAATGTGAAGCTAAATTTCTTCAATCTAACCATCAAATCTGAGTTCACGTGGGCTAAATCGATGAATGTGAAGCTAAATTTCTTCAATCTAACCATCAAATCTGAGTTCACGTGGGCTAAATCGATGAATGTGAAGCTAAATTTCTTCAATCTAACCATCAAATCTGAGTTCACGTGGGCTAAATCGATGAATGTGAAGCTAAATTTCTTCAATCTAACCATCAAATCTGAGTTCACGTGGGCTAAATCGATGAATGTGAAGCTAAATTTCTTCAATCTAACCATCAAATCTGAGTTCACGTGGGCTAAATCGATGAATGTGAAGCTAAATTTCTTCAATCTAACCATCAAATCTGAGTTCACGTGGGCTAAATCGATGAATGTGAAGCTAAATTTCTTCAATCTAACCATCAAATCTGAGTTCACGTGGGCTAAATCGATGAATGTGAAGCTAAATTTCTTCAATCTAACCATCAAATCTGAGTTCACGTGGGCTAAATCGATGAATGTGCTAAATTTCTTCAATCTAACCATCAAATCTGAGTTCACGTGGGCTAAATCGATGAATGTGAAGCTAAATTTCTTCAATCTAACCATCAAATCTGAGTTCACGTGGGCTAAATCGAAATGTGAAGCTAAATTTCTTCAATCTAACCATCAAATCTGAGTTCACGTGGGCTAAATCGATGAATGTGAAGCTAAATTTCTTCAATCTAACCATCAAATCTGAGTTCACGTGGGCTAAATCGATGAATGTGAAGCTAAATTTCTTCAATCTAACCATCAAATCTGAGTTCACGTGGGCTAAATCGATGAATGTGAAGCTAAATTTCTTCAATCTAACCATCAAATCTGAGTTCACGTGGGCTAAATCGATGAATGTGAAGCTAAATTTCTTCAATCTAACCATCAAATCTGAGTTCACGTGGGCTAAATCGATGAATGTGAAGCTAAATTTCTTCAATCTAACCATCAAATCTGAGTTCACGTGGGCTAAATCGATGAATGTGAAGCTAAATTTCTTCAATCTAACCATCAAATCTGAGTTCACGTGGGCTAAATCGATGAATGTGAAGCTAAATTTCTTCAATCTAACCATCAAATCTGAGTTCACGTGGGCTAAATCGATGAATGAAGCTAAATTTCTTCAATCTAACCATCAAATCTGAGTTCACGTGGGCTAAATCGATGAATGTGAAGCTAAATTTCTTCAATCTAACCATCAAATCTGAGTTCACGTGGGCTAAATCGATGAATGTGAAGCTAAATTTCTTCAATCTAACCATCAAATCTGAGTTCACGTGGGCTAAATCGATGAATGTGAAGCTAAATTTCTTCAATCTAACCATCAAATCTGAGTTCACGTGGGCTAAATCGATGAATGTGAAGCTAAATTTCTTCAATCTAACCATCAAATCTGAGTTCACGTGGGCTAAATCGATGAATGTGAAGCTAAATTTCTTCAATCTAACCATCAAATCTGAGTTCACGTGGGCTAAATCGATGAATGTGAAGCTAAATTTCTTCAATCTAACCATCAAATCTGAGTTCACGTGGGCTAAATCGACGAATGTGAAGCTAAATTTCTTCAATCTAACCATCAAATCTGAGTTCACGTGGGCTAAATCGATGAATGTGAAGCTAAATTTCTTCAATCTAACCATCAAATCTGAGTTCACGTGGGCTAAATCGATGAATGTGAAGCTAAATTTCTTCAATCTAACCATCAAATCTGAGTTCACGTGGGCTAAATCGATGAATGTGAAGCTAAATTTCTTCAATCTAACCATCAAATCTGAGTTCACGTGGGCTAAATCGACGAATGTGAAGCTAAATTTCTTCAATCTAACCATCAAATCTGAGTTCACGTGGGCTAAATCGATGAATGTGAAGCTAAATTTCTTCAATCTAACCATCAAATCTGAGTTCACGTGGGCTAAATCGAGGAATGCGAAGCTAAATTTCTTCAATCTAACCATCAAATCTGAGTTCACGTGGGCTAAATCGATGAATGTGAAGCTAAATTTCTTCAATCTAACCATCAAATCTGAGTTCACGTGGGCTAAATCGATGAATGTGAAGCTAAATTTCTTCAATCTAACCATCAAATCTGAGTTCACGTGGGCTAAATCGAAATGTGAAGCTAAATTTCTTCAATCTAACCATCAAATCTGAGTTCACGTGGGCTAAATCGATGAATGTGAAGCTAAATTTCTTCAATCTAACCATCAAATCTGAGTTCACGTGGGCTAAATCGATGAATGTGAAGCTAAATTTCTTCAATCTAACCATCAAATCTGAGTTCACGTGGGCTAATCGATGAATGTGAAGCTAAATTTCTTCAATCTAACCATCAAATCTGAGTTCACGTGGGCTAAATCGATGAATGTGAAGCTAAATTTCTTCAATCTAACCATCAAATCTGAGTTCACGTGGGCTAAATCGATGAATGTGAAGCTAAATTTCTTCAATCTAACCATCAAATCTGAGTTCACGTGGGCTAAATCGATGAATGTGAAGCTAAATTTCTTCAATCTAACCATCAATCTGAGTTCACGTGGGCTAAATCGATGAATGTGAAGCTAAATTTCTTCAATCTAACCATCAAATCTGAGTGCACGTGGGCTAAATCGATGAATGTAAGCTAAATTTCTTCAATCTAACCATCAAATCTGAGTTCACGTGGGCTAAATCGATGAATGTGAAGCTAAATTTCTTCAATCTAACCATCAAATCTGAGTTCACGTGGGCTAAATCGATGAATGTGAAGCTAAATTTCTTCAATCTACCATCAATCTGAGTTCACGTGGGCTAAATCGATGAATGTGAAGCTAAATTTCTTCAATCTAACCATCAAATCTGAGTTCACGTGGGCTAAATCGATGAATGTGAAGCTAAATTTCTTCAATCTAACCATCAAATCTGAGTTCACGTGGGCTAAATCGATGAATGTGAAGCTAATTTCTTCAATCTAACCATCAAATCTGAGTTCACGTGGGCTAATCGATAATGTGAACTAAATTTCTTCAATCTAACCATCAAATCTGAGTTCACGTGGGCTAAATCGATGAATGCGAAATTTCTTCAATCTAACCATCAAATCTGAGTTCACGTGGGCTAAATCGACGAATGTGAAGCTAAATTTCTTCAATCTACCATCAAATCTGAGTTCACGTGGGCTAATCGATGTGAAGCTAAATTTCTTCAATCTAACCATCAAATCTGAGTTCACGTGGGCTAATCGACGAATGTGAAGCTAAATTTTCTTCAATCTACCATCAAATCTGAGTTCACGTGGGCTAAATCGAGAATGGAAGCTAAATTTCTTCAATCTAACCATCAAATCTGAGTTCACGTGGGCTAATCGAGAATGTGAAGCT
>MRSW03000565.1:0-28933 GCA_001923025.3 Taenia multiceps
TGTGAAGCTAAATTTTCTTCAATTAACATCAAATCTGAGTTCACGTGGGCTAAATCGATGAATGCGAAGCTAAATTTCTTCAATCTAACCATCAAATCTGAGTTCACGTGGGCTAAATCGATGAATGTGAAGCTAAATTTCTTCAATCTAACCATCAAATCTGAGTTCACGTGGGCTAAATCGACGAATGTGAAGCTAAATTTCTTCAATCTAACCATCAAATCTGAGTTCACGTGGGCTAAATCGATGAATGTGAAGCTAAATTTCTTCAATCTAACCATCAAATCTGAGTTCACGTGGCTAAATCGATGAATGTGAAGCTAAATTTCTTCAATCTAACCATCAAATCTGAGTTCACGTGGGCTAAATCGATGAATGTGAAGCTAAATTTCTTCAATCTAACCATCAAATCTGAGTTCACGTGGGCTAAATCGATGAATGTGAAGCTAAATTTCTTCAATCTAACCATCAAATCTGAGTTCACGTGGGCTAAATCGATGAATGTGAAGCTAAATTTCTTCAATCTAACCATCAAATCTGAGTTCACGTGGGCTAAATCGACGAATGTGAAGCTAAATTTCTTCAATCTAACCATCAAATCTGAGTTCACGTGGGCTAAATCGATGAATGTGAAGCTAAATTTCTTCAATCTAACCATCAAATCTGAGTTCACGTGGGCTAAATCGAGAATGTGAAGCTAAATTTCTTCAATCTAACCATCAAATCTGAGTTCACGTGGGCTAAATCGATGAATGTGAAGCTAAATTTCTTCAATCTAACCATCAAATCTGAGTTCACGTGGGCTAAATCGATGAATGTGAAGCTAAATTTCTTCAATCTAACCATCAAATCTGAGTTCACGTGGGCTAAATCGATGAATGTGAAGCTAAATTTCTTCAATCTAACCATCAAATCTGAGTTCACGTGGCTAAATCGATGAATGTGAAGCTAAATTTCTTCAATCTAACCATCAAATCTGAGTTCACGTGGGCTAAATCGACGAATGTGAAGCTAAATTTCTTCAATCTAACCATCAAATCTGAGTTCACGTGGGCTAAATCGATGAATGTGAAGCTAAATTTCTTCAATCTAACCATCAAATCTGAGTTCACGTGGGCTAAATCGATGAATGTGAAGCTAAATTTCTTCAATCTAACCATCAAATCTGAGTTCACGTGGGCTAAATCGATGAATGTGAAGCTAAATTTCTTCAATCTAACCATCAAATCTGAGTTCACGTGGGCTAAATCGATGAATGTGAAGCTAAATTTCTTCAATCTAACCATCAAATCTGAGTTCACGTGGGCTAAATCGATGAATGTGAAGCTAAATTTCTTCAATCTAACCATCAAATCTGAGTTCACGTGGGCTAAATCGACGAATGTGAAGCTAAATTTCTTCAATCTAACCATCAAATCTGAGTTCACGTGGGCTAAATCGAGAATGTGAAGCTAAATTTCTTCAATCTAACCATCAAATCTGAGTTCACGTGGGCTAAATCGATGAATGTGAAGCTAAATTTCTTCAATCTAACCATCAAATCTGAGTTCACGTGGGCTAAATCGACGAAGTGAAGCTAAATTTCTTCAATCTAACCATCAAATCTGAGTTCACGTGGGCTAAATCGATGAATGTGAAGCTAAATTTCTTCAATCTAACCATCAAATCTGAGTTCACGTGGGCTAAATCGATGAATGTGAAGCTAAATTTCTTCAATCTAACCATCAAATCTGAGTTCACGTGGGCTAAATCGACGAATGTGAAGCTAAATTTCTTCAATCTAACCATCAAATCTGAGTTCACGTGGGCTAAATCGAGAATGTGAAGCTAAATTTCTTCAATCTAACCATCAAATCTGAGTTCACGTGGGCTAAATCGATGAATGTGAAGCTAAATTTCTTCAATCTAACCATCAAATCTGAGTTCACGTGGGCTAAATCGATGAATGTGAAGCTAAATTTCTTCAATCTAACCATCAAATCTGAGTTCACGTGGGCTAAATCGATGAATGTGAAGCTAAATTTCTTCAATCTAACCATCAAATCTGAGTTCACGTGGGCTAAATCGATGAATGTGAAGCTAAATTTCTTCAATCTAACCATCAAATCTGAGTTCACGTGGGCTAAATCGATGAATGTGAAGCTAAATTTCTTCAATCTAACCATCAAATCTGAGTTCACGTGGGCTAAATCGATGAATGTGAAGCTAAATTTCTTCAATCTAACCATCAAATCTGAGTTCACGTGGGCTAAATCGATGAATGTGAAGCTAAATTTTTCAATCTAACCATCAAATCTGAGTTCACGTGGGCTAAATCGATGAATGTGAAGCTAAATTTCTTCAATCTAACCATCAAATCTGAGTTCACGTGGGCTAAATCGATGAATGTGAAGCTAAATTTCTTCAATCTAACCATCAAATCTGAGTTCACGTGGGCTAAATCGACGAATGTGAAGCTAAATTTCTTCAATCTAACCATCAAATCTGAGTTCACGTGGGCTAAATCGACGAATGTGAAGCTAAATTTCTTCAATCTAACCATCAAATCTGAGTTCACGTGGGCTAAATCGATGAATGTGAAGCTAAATTTCTTCAATCTAACCATCAAATCTGAGTTCACGTGGGCTAAATCGATGAATGTGAAGCTAAATTTCTTCAATCTAACCATCAAATCTGAGTTCACGTGGGCTAAATCGATGAATGTGAAGCTAAATTTCTTCAATCTAACCATCAAATCTGAGTTCACGTGGGCTAAATCGATGAATGTGAAGCTAAATTTCTTCAATCTAACCATCAAATCTGAGTTCACGTGGGCTAAATCGACGAATGTGAAGCTAAATTTCTTCAATCTACCATCAAATCTGAGTTCACGTGGGCTAAATCGATGAATGTGAAGCTAAATTTCTTCAATCTAACCATCAAATCTGAGTTCACGTGGGCTAAATCGATGAATGTGAAGCTAATTTCTTCAATCTAACCATCAAATCTGAGTTCACGTGGGCTAAATCGATGAATGTGAAGCTAAATTTCTTCAATCTAACCATCAAATCTGAGTTCACGTGGGCTAAATCGACGAATGTGAAGCTAAATTTCTTCAATCTAACCATCAAATCTGAGTTCACGTGGGCTAAATCGATGAATGTGAAGCTAAATTTCTTCAATCTAACCATCAAATCTGAGTTCACGTGGGCTAAATCGATGAGTGTGAAGCTAAATTTCTTCAATCTAACCATCAAATCTGAGTTCACGTGGGCTAAATCGATGAATGTGAAGCTAAATTTCTTCAATCTAACCATCAAATCTGAGTTCACGTGGGCTAAATCGACGAATGTGAAGCTAAATTTCTTCAATCTAACCATCAAATCTGAGTTCACGTGGGCTAAATCGATGAATGTGAAGCTAAATTTCTTCAATCTAACCATCAAATCTGAGTTCACGTGGGCTAAATCGATGAATGTGAAGCTAAATTTCTTCAATCTAACCATCAAATCTGAGTTCACGTGGGCTAAATCGATGAATGTGAAGCTAAATTTCTTCAATCTAACCATCAAATCTGAGTTCACGTGGGCTAAATCGATGAATGTGAAGCTAAATTTCTTCAATCTAACCATCAAATCTGAGTTCACGTGGGCTAAATCGATGAATGTGAAGCTAAATTTCTTCAATCTAACCATCAAATCTGAGTTCACGTGGGCTAAATCGATGAATGTGAAGCTAAATTTCTTCAATCTAACCATCAAATCTGAGTTCACGTGGGCTAAATCGATGAATGTGAAGCTAAATTTCTTCAATCTAACCATCAAATCTGAGTTCACGTGGGCTAAATCGATGAATGTGAAGCTAAATTTCTTCAATCTAACCATCAAATCTGAGTTCACGTGGGCTAAATCGATGAATGTGAAGCTAAATTTCTTCAATCTAACCATCAAATCTGAGTTCACGTGGGCTAAATCGATGAATGTGAAGCTAAATTTCTTCAATCTAACCATCAAATCTGAGTTCACGTGGGCTAAATCGACGAATGTGAAGCTAAATTTCTTCAATCTAACCATCAAATCTGAGTTCACGTGGGCTAAATCGATGAATGTGAAGCTAAATTTCTTCAATCTAACCATCAAATCTGAGTTCACGTGGGCTAAATCGATGAATGTGAAGCTAAATTTCTTCAATCTAACCATCAAATCTGAGTTCACGTGGGCTAAATCGACGAATGTGAAGCTAAATTTCTTCAATCTAACCATCAAATCTGAGTTCACGTGGGCTAAATCGATGAATGTGAAGCTAAATTTCTTCAATCTAACCATCAAATCTGAGTTCACGTGGGCTAAATCGATGAATGTGAAGCTAAATTCTTCAATCTAACCATCAAATCTGAGTTCACGTGGGCTAAATCGATGAATGTGAAGCTAAATTTCTTCAATCTAACCATCAAATCTGAGTTCACGTGGGCTAAATCGATGAATGTGAAGCTAAATTTCTTCAATCTAACCATCAAATCTGAGTTCACGTGGGCTAAATCGATGAATGTGAAGCTAAATTTCTTCAATCTAACCATCAAATCTGAGTTCACGTGGGCTAAATCGATGAATGTGAAGCTAAATTTCTTCAATCTAACCATCAAATCTGAGTTCACGTGGGCTAAATCGATGAATGTGAAGCTAAATTTCTTCAATCTAACCATCAAATCTGAGTTCACGTGGGCTAAATCGATGAATGTGAAGCTAAATTTCTTCAATCTAACCATCAAATCTGAGTTCACGTGGGCTAAATCGATGAATGTGAAGCTAAATTTCTTCAATCTAACCATCAAATCTGAGTTCACGTGGGCTAAATCGATGAATGTGAAGCTAAATTTCTTCAATCTAACCATCAAATCTGAGTTCACGTGGGCTAAATCGATGAATGTGAAGCTAAATTTCTTCAATCTAACCATCAAATCTGAGTTCACGTGGGCTAAATCGATGAATGTGAAGCTAAATTTCTTCAATCTAACCATCAAATCTGAGTTCACGTGGGCTAAATCGATGAATGTGAAGCTAAATTTCTTCAATCTAACCATCAAATCTGAGTTCACGTGGGCTAAATCGATGAATGTGAAGCTAAATTTCTTCAATCTAACCATCAAATCTGAGTTCACGTGGGCTAAATCGATGAATGTGAAGCTAAATTTCTTCAATCTAACCATCAAATCTGAGTTCACGTGGGCTAAATCGATGAATGTGAAGCTAAATTTCTTCAATCTAACCATCAAATCTGAGTTCACGTGGGCTAAATCGACGAATGTGAAGCTAAATTTCTTCAATCTAACCATCAAATCTGAGTTCACGTGGGCTAAATCGATGAATGTGAAGCTAAATTTTTCAATCTAACCATCAAATCTGAGTTCACGTGGGCTAAATCGATGAATGTGAAGCTAAATTTCTTCAATCTAACCATCAAATCTGAGTTCACGTGGGCTAAATCGATGAATGTGAAGCTAAATTTCTTCAATCTAACCATCAAATCTGAGTTCACGTGGGCTAAATCGATGAATGTGAAGCTAAATTTCTTCAATCTAACCATCAAATCTGAGTTCACGTGGGCTAAATCGATGAATGTGAAGCTAAATTTCTTCAATCTAACCATCAAATCTGAGTTCACGTGGGCTAAATCGATGAATGTGAAGCTAAATTTCTTCAATCTAACCATCAAATCTGAGTTCACGTGGGCTAAATCGAGAATGTGAAGCTAAATTTCTTCAATCTAACCATCAAATCTGAGTTCACGTGGGCTAAATCGATGAATGTGAAGCTAAATTTCTTCAATCTAACCATCAAATCTGAGTTCACGTGGGCTAAATCGATGAATGTGAAGCTAAATTTCTTCAATCTAACCATCAAATCTGAGTTCACGTGGGCTAAATCGATGAATGTGAAGCTAAATTTCTTCAATCTAACCATCAAATCTGAGTTCACGTGGGCTAAATCGATGAATGTGAAGCTAAATTTCTTCAATCTAACCATCAAATCTGAGTTCACGTGGGCTAAATCGATGAATGTGAAGCTAAATTTCTTCAATCTAACCATCAAATCTGAGTTCACGTGGGCTAAATCGACGAATGTGAAGCTAAATTTCTTCAATCTAACCATCAAATCTGAGTTCACGTGGGCTAAATCGATGAATGTGAAGCTAAATTTCTTCAATCTAACCATCAAATCTGAGTTCACGTGGGCTAAATCGATGAATGTGAAGCTAAATTTCTTCAATCTAACCATCAAATCTGAGTTCACGTGGGCTAAATCGACGAATGTGAAGCTAAATTTCTTCAATCTAACCATCAAATCTGAGTTCACGTGGGCTAAATCGATGAATGTGAAGCTAAATTTCTTCAATCTAACCATCAAATCTGAGTTCACGTGGGCTAAATCGATGAATGTGAAGCTAAATTTCTTCAATCTAACCATCAAATCTGAGTTCACGTGGGCTAAATCGATGAATGTGAAGCTAAATTTCTTCAATCTAACCATCAAATCTGAGTTCACGTGGGCTAAATCGACGAATGTGAAGCTAAATTTCTTCAATCTAACCATCAAATCTGAGTTCACGTGGGCTAAATCGATGAATGTGAAGCTAAATTTCTTCAATCTAACCATCAAATCTGAGTTCACGTGGGCTAAATCGATGAATGTGAAGCTAAATTTCTTCAATCTAACCATCAAATCTGAGTTCACGTGGGCTAAATCGATGAATGTGAAGCTAAATTTCTTCAATCTAACCATCAAATCTGAGTTCACGTGGGCTAAATCGATGAATGTGAAGCTAAATTTCTTCAATCTAACCATCAAATCTGAGTTCACGTGGGCTAAATCGATGAATGTGAAGCTAAATTTCTTCAATCTAACCATCAAATCTGAGTTCACGTGGGCTAAATCGATGAATGTGAAGCTAAATTTCTTCAATCTAACCATCAAATCTGAGTTCACGTGGGCTAAATCGATGAATGTGAAGCTAAATTTCTTCAATCTAACCATCAAATCTGAGTTCACGTGGGCTAAATCGATGAATGTGAAGCTAAATTTCTTCAATCTAACCATCAAATCTGAGTTCACGTGGGCTAAATCGATGAATGTGAAGCTAAATTTCTTCAATCTAACCATCAAATCTGAGTTCACGTGGGCTAAATCGACGAATGTGAAGCTAAATTTCTTCAATCTAACCATCAAATCTGAGTTCACGTGGGCTAAATCGATGAATGTGAAGCTAAATTTCTTCAATCTAACCATCAAATCTGAGTTCACGTGGGCTAAATCGATGAATGTGAAGCTAAATTTCTTCAATCTAACCATCAAATCTGAGTTCACGTGGGCTAAATCGATGAATGTGAAGCTAAATTTCTTCAATCTAACCATCAAATCTGAGTTCACGTGGGCTAAATCGATGAATGTGAAGCTAAATTTCTTCAATCTAACCATCAAATCTGAGTTCACGTGGGCTAAATCGATGAATGTGAAGCTAAATTTCTTCAATCTAACCATCAAATCTGAGTTCACGTGGGCTAAATCGATGAATGTGAAGCTAAATTTCTTCAATCTAACCATCAAATCTGAGTTCACGTGGGCTAAATCGATGAATGTGAAGCTAAATTTCTTCAATCTAACCATCAAATCTGAGTTCACGTGGGCTAAATCGATGAATGTGAAGCTAAATTTCTTCAATCTAACCATCAAATCTGAGTTCACGTGGGCTAAATCGATGAATGTGAAGCTAAATTTCTTCAATCTAACCATCAAATCTGAGTTCACGTGGGCTAAATCGATGAATGTGAAGCTAAATTTCTTCAATCTAACCATCAAATCTGAGTTCACGTGGGCTAAATCGATGAATGTGAAGCTAAATTTCTTCAATCTAACCATCAAATCTGAGTTCACGTGGGCTAAATCGACGAATGTGAAGCTAAATTTCTTCAATCTAACCATCAAATCTGAGTTCACGTGGGCTAAATCGATGAATGTGAAGCTAAATTTCTTCAATCTAACCATCAAATCTGAGTTCACGTGGGCTAAATCGACGAATGTGAAGCTAAATTTCTTCAATCTAACCATCAAATCTGAGTTCACGTGGGCTAAATCGACGAATGTGAAGCTAAATTTCTTCAATCTAACCATCAAATCTGAGTTCACGTGGGCTAAATCGATGAATGTGAAGCTAAATTTCTTCAATCTAACCATCAAATCTGAGTTCACGTGGGCTAAATCGACGAATGTGAAGCTAAATTTCTTCAATCTAACCATCAAATCTGAGTTCACGTGGGCTAAATCGATGAATGTGAAGCTAAATTTCTTCAATCTAACCATCAAATCTGAGTTCACGTGGGCTAAATCGATGAATGTGAAGCTAAATTTCTTCAATCTAACCATCAAATCTGAGTTCACGTGGGCTAAATCGACGAATGTGAAGCTAAATTTCTTCAATCTAACCATCAAATCTGAGTTCACGTGGGCTAAATCGACGAATGTGAAGCTAAATTTCTTCAATCTAACCATCAAATCTGAGTTCACGTGGGCTAAATCGACGAATGTGAAGCTAAATTTCTTCAATCTAACCATCAAATCTGAGTTCACGTGGGCTAAATCGACGAATGTGAAGCTAAATTTCTTCAATCTAACCATCAAATCTGAGTTCACGTGGGCTAAATCGATGAATGTGAAGCTAAATTTCTTCAATCTAACCATCAAATCTGAGTTCACGTGGGCTAAATCGACGAATGTGAAGCTAAATTTCTTCAATCTAACCATCAAATCTGAGTTCACGTGGGCTAAATCGATGAATGTGAAGCTAAATTTCTTCAATCTAACCATCAAATCTGAGTTCACGTGGGCTAAATCGACGAATGTGAAGCTAAATTTCTTCAATCTAACCATCAAATCTGAGTTCACGTGGGCTAAATCGACGAATGTGAAGCTAAATTTCTTCAATCTAACCATCAAATCTGAGTTCACGTGGGCTAAATCGACGAATGTGAAGCTAAATTTCTTCAATCTAACCATCAAATCTGAGTTCACGTGGGCTAAATCGACGAATGTGAAGCTAAATTTCTTCAATCTAACCATCAAATCTGAGTTCACGTGGGCTAAATCGACGAATGTGAAGCTAAATTTCTTCAATCTAACCATCAAATCTGAGTTCACGTGGGCTAAATCGACGAATGTGAAGCTAAATTTCTTCAATCTAACCATCAAATCTGAGTTCACGTGGGCTAAATCGACGAATGTGAAGCTAAATTTCTTCAATCTAACCATCAAATCTGAGTTCACGTGGGCTAAATCGATGAATGTGAAGCTAAATTTCTTCAATCTAACCATCAAATCTGAGTTCACGTGGGCTAAATCGACGAATGTGAAGCTAAATTTCTTCAATCTAATCAAATCTGAGTTCACGTGGGCTAAATCGATGAATGTGAAGCTAAATTTCTTCAATCTAACCATCAAATCTGAGTTCACGTGGGCTAAATCGATGAATGTGAAGCTAAATTTCTTCAATCTAACCATCAAATCTGAGTTCACGTGGGCTAAATCGACGAATGTGAAGCTAAATCTTCAATCTAACCATCAAATCTGAGTTCACGTGGGCTAAATCGAATGTGAAGCTAAATTTCTTCAATCTAACCATCAAATCTGAGTTCACGTGGGCTAAATCGACGAATGTGAAGCTAAATTTCTTCAATCTAACCATCAAATCTGAGTTCACGTGGGCTAAATCGACGAATGTGAAGCTAAATTTCTTCAATCTAACCATCAAATCTGAGTTCACGTGGGCTAAATCGACGAATGTGAAGCTAAATTTCTTCAATCTAACCATCAAATCTGAGTTCACGTGGGCTAAATCGATGAATGTGAAGCTAAATTTCTTCAATCTAACCATCAAATCTGAGTTCACGTGGGCTAAATCGACGAATGTGAAGCTAAATTTCTTCAATCTAACCATCAAATCTGAGTTCACGTGGGCTAAATCGATGAATGTGAAGCTAAATTTCTTCAATCTAACCATCAAATCTGAGTTCACGTGGGCTAAATCGACGAATGTGAAGCTAAATTTCTTCAATCTAACCATCAAATCTGAGTTCACGTGGGCTAAATCGACGAATGTGAAGCTAAATTTCTTCAATCTAACCATCAAATCTGAGTTCACGTGGGCTAAATCGACGAATGTGAAGCTAAATTTCTTCAATCTAACCATCAAATCTGAGTTCACGTGGGCTAAATCGACGAATGTGAAGCTAAATTTCTTCAATCTAACCATCAAATCTGAGTTCACGTGGGCTAAATCGACGAATGTGAAGCTAAATTTCTTCAATCTAACCATCAAATCTGAGTTCACGTGGGCTAAATCGATGAATGTGAAGCTAAATTTCTTCAATCTAACCATCAAATCTGAGTTCACGTGGGCTAAATCGATGAATGTGAAGCTAAATTTCTTCAATCTAACCATCAAATCTGAGTTCACGTGGGCTAAATCGACGAATGTGAAGCTAAATTTCTTCAATCTAACCATCAAATCTGAGTTCACGTGGGCTAAATCGACGAATGTGAAGCTAAATTTCTTCAATCTAACCATCAAATCTGAGTTCACGTGGGCTAAATCGATGAATGTGAAGCTAAATTTCTTCAATCTAACCATCAAATCTGAGTTCACGTGGGCTAAATCGATGAATGTGAAGCTAAATTTCTTCAATCTAACCATCAAATCTGAGTTCACGTGGGCTAAATCGACGAATGTGAAGCTAAATTTCTTCAATCTAACCATCAAATCTGAGTTCACGTGGGCTAAATCGATGAATGTGAAGCTAAATTTCTTCAATCTAACCATCAAATCTGAGTTCACGTGGGCTAAATCGAGGAATGTGAAGCTAAATTTCTTCAATCTAACCATCAAATCTGAGTTCACGTGGGCTAAATCGACGAATGTGAAGCTAAATTTCTTCAATCTAACCATCAAATCTGAGTTCACGTGGGCTAAATCGACGAATGTGAAGCTAAATTTCTTCAATCTAACCATCAAATCTGAGTTCACGTGGGCTAAATCGACGAATGTGAAGCTAAATTTCTTCAATCTAACCATCAAATCTGAGTTCACGTGGGCTAAATCGATGAATGTGAAGCTAAATTTCTTCAATCTAACCATCAAATCTGAGTTCACGTGGGCTAAATCGACGAATGTGAAGCTAAATTTCTTCAATCTAACCATCAAATCTGAGTTCACGTGGGCTAAATCGATGAATGTGAAGCTAAATTTCTTCAATCTAACCATCAAATCTGAGTTCACGTGGGCTAAATCGGCGAATGTGAAGCTAAATTTCTTCAATCTAACCATCAAATCTGAGTTCACGTGGGCTAAATCGACGAATGTGAAGCTAAATTTCTTCAATCTAACCATCAAATCTGAGTTCACGTGGGCTAAATCGACGAATGTGAAGCTAAATTTCATCAATCTAACCATCAAATCTGAGTTCACGTGGGCTAAATCGATGAATGTGAAGCTAAATTTCTTCAATCTAACCATCAAATCTGAGTTCACGTGGGCTAAATCGACGAATGTGAAGCTAAATTTCTTCAATCTAACCATCAAATCTGAGTTCACGTGGGCTAAATCGATGAATGTGAAGCTAAATTTCTTCAATCTAACCATCAAATCTGAGTTCACGTGGGCTAAATCGACGAATGTGAAGCTAAATTTCTTCAATCTAACCATCAAATCTGAGTTCACGTGGGCTAAATCGACGAATGTGAAGCTAAATTTCTTCAATCTAACCATCAAATCTGAGTTCACGTGGGCTAAATCGATGAATGTGAAGCTAAATTTCTTCAATCTAACCATCAAATCTGAGTTCACGTGGGCTAAATCGACGAATGTGAAGCTAAATTTCTTCAATCTAACCATCAAATCTGAGTTCACGTGGGCTAAATCGACGAATGTGAAGCTAAATTTCTTCAATCTAACCATCAAATCTGAGTTCACGTGGGCTAAATCGCTGAATGTGAAGCTAAATTTCTTCAATCTAACCATCAAATCTGAGTTCACGTGGGCTAAATCGATGAATGTGAAGCTAAATTTCTTCAATCTAACCATCAAATCTGAGTTCACGTGGGCTAAATCGATGAATGTGAAGCTAAATTTCTTCAATCTAACCATCAAATCTGAGTTCACGTGGGCTAAATCGACGAATGTGAAGCTAAATTTCTTCAATCTAACCATCAAATCTGAGTTCACGTGGGCTAAATCGATGAATGTGAAGCTAAATTTCTTCAATCTAACCATCAAATCTGAGTTCACGTGGGCTAAATCGACGAATGTGAAGCTAAATTTCTTCAATCTAACCATCAAATCTGAGTTCACGTGGGCTAAATCGACGAATGTGAAGCTAAATTTCTTCAATCTAACCATCAAATCTGAGTTCACGTGGGCTAAATCGATGAATGTGAAGCTAAATTTCTTCAATCTAACCATCAAATCTGAGTTCACGTGGGCTAAATCGACGAATGTGAAGCTAAATTTCTTCAATCTAACCATCAAATCTGAGTTCACGTGGGCTAAATCGACGAATGTGAAGCTAAATTTCTTCAATCTAACCATCAAATCTGAGTTCACGTGGGCTAAATCGATGAATGTGAAGCTAAATTTCTTCAATCTAACCATCAAATCTGAGTTCACGTGGGCTAAATCGACGAATGTGAAGCTAAATTTCTTCAATCTAACCATCAAATCTGAGTTCACGTGGGCTAAATCGACGAATGTGAAGCTAAATTTCTTCAATCTAACCATCAAATCTGAGTTCACGTGGGCTAAATCGATGAATGTGAAGCTAAATTTCTTCAATCTAACCATCAAATCTGAGTTCACGTGGGCTAAATCGATGAATGTGAAGCTAAATTTCTTCAATCTAACCATCAAATCTGAGTTCACGTGGGCTAAATCGATGAATGTGAAGCTAAATTTCTTCAATCTAACCATCAAATCTGAGTTCACGTGGGCTAAATCGACGAATGTGAAGCTAAATTTCTTCAATCTAACCATCAAATCTGAGTTCACGTGGGCTAAATCGATGAATGTGAAGCTAAATTTCTTCAATCTAACCATCAAATCTGAGTTCACGTGGGCTAAATCGACGAATGTGAAGCTAAATTTCTTCAATCTAACCATCAAATCTGAGTTCACGTGGGCTAAATCGATGAATGTGAAGCTAAATTTCTTCAATCTAACCATCAAATCTGAGTTCACGTGGGCTAAATCGAGGAATGTGAAGCTAAATTTCTTCAATCTAACCATCAAATCTGAGTTCACGTGGGCTAAATCGATGAATGTGAAGCTAAATTTCTTCAATCTAACCATCAAATCTGAGTTCACGTGGGCTAAATCGACGAATGTGAAGCTAAATTTCTTCAATCTAACCATCAAATCTGAGTTCACGTGGGCTAAATCGACGAATGTGAAGCTAAATTTCTTCAATCTAACCATCAAATCTGAGTTCACGTGGGCTAAATCGATGAATGTGAAGCTAAATTTCTTCAATCTAACCATCAAATCTGAGTTCACGTGGGCTAAATCGACGAATGTGAAGCTAAATTTCTTCAATCTAACCATCAAATCTGAGTTCACGTGGGCTAAATCGACGAATGTGAAGCTAAATTTCTTCAATCTAACCATCAAATCTGAGTTCACGTGGGCTAAATCGACGAATGTGAAGCTAAATTTCTTCAATCTAACCATCAAATCTGAGTTCACGTGGGCTAAATCGACGAATGTGAAGCTAAATTTCTTCAATCTAACCATCAAATCTGAGTTCACGTGGGCTAAATCGATGAATGTGAAGCTAAATTTCTTCAATCTAACCATCAAATCTGAGTTCACGTGGGCTAAATCGATGAATGTGAAGCTAAATTTCTTCAATCTAACCATCAAATCTGAGTTCACGTGGGCTAAATCGATGAATGTGAAGCTAAATTTCTTCAATCTAACCATCAAATCTGAGTTCACGTGGGCTAAATCGATGAATGTGAAGCTAAATTTCTTCAATCTAACCATCAAATCTGAGTTCACGTGGGCTAAATCGATGAATGTGAAGCTAAATTTCTTCAATCTAACCATCAAATCTGAGTTCACGTGGGCTAAATCGATGAATGTGAAGCTAAATTTCTTCAATCTAACCATCAAATCTGAGTTCACGTGGGCTAAATCGATGAATGTGAAGCTAAATTTCTTCAATCTAACCATCAAATCTGAGTTCACGTGGGCTAAATCGATGAGTGTGAAGCTAAATTTCTTCAATCTAACCATCAAATCTGAGTTCACGTGGGCTAAATCGATGAATGTGAAGCTAAATTTCTTCAATCTAACCATCAAATCTGAGTTCACGTGGGCTAAATCGACGAATGTGAAGCTAAATTTCTTCAATCTAACCATCAAATCTGAGTTCACGTGGGCTAAATCGATGAATGTGAAGCTAAATTTCTTCAATCTAACCATCAAATCTGAGTTCACGTGGGCTAAATCGACGAATGTGAAGCTAAATTTCTTCAATCTAACCATCAAATCTGAGTTCACGTGGGCTAAATCGATGAATGTGAAGCTAAATTTCTTCAATCTAACCATCAAATCTGAGTTCACGTGGGCTAAATCGATGAATGTGAAGCTAAATTTCTTCAATCTAACCATCAAATCTGAGTTCACGTGGGCTAAATCGATGAATGTGAAGCTAAATTTCTTCAATCTAACCATCAAATCTGAGTTCACGTGGGCTAAATCGACGAATGTGAAGCTAAATTTCTTCAATCTAACCATCAAATCTGAGTTCACGTGGGCTAAATCGATGAATGTGAAGCTAAATTTCTTCAATCTAACCATCAAATCTGAGTTCACGTGGGCTAAATCGACGAATGTGAAGCTAAATTTCTTCAATCTAACCATCAAATCTGAGTTCACGTGGGCTAAATCGACGAATGTGAAGCTAAATTTCTTCAATCTAACCATCAAATCTGAGTTCACGTGGGCTAAATCGATGAATGTGAAGCTAAATTTCTTCAATCTAACCATCAAATCTGAGTTCACGTGGGCTAAATCGACGAATGTGAAGCTAAATTTCTTCAATCTAACCATCAAATCTGAGTTCACGTGGGCTAAATCGATGAATGTGAAGCTAAATTTCTTCAATCTAACCATCAAATCTGAGTTCACGTGGGCTAAATCGATGAGTGTGAAGCTAAATTTCTTCAATCTAACCATCAAATCTGAGTTCACGTGGGCTAAATCGACGAATGTGAAGCTAAATTTCTTCAATCTAACCATCAAATCTGAGTTCACGTGGGCTAAATCGACGAATGTGAAGCTAAATTTCTTCAATCTAACCATCAAATCTGAGTTCACGTGGGCTAAATCGATGAATGTGAAGCTAAATTTCTTCAATCTAACCATCAAATCTGAGTTCACGTGGGCTAAATCGATGAATGTGAAGCTAAATTTCTTCAATCTAACCATCAAATCTGAGTTCACGTGGGCTAAATCGATGAATGTGAAGCTAAATTTCTTCAATCTAACCATCAAATCTGAGTTCACGTGGGCTAAATCGATGAATGTGAAGCTAAATTTCTTCAATCTAACCATCAAATCTGAGTTCACGTGGGCTAAATCGACGAATGTGAAGCTAAATTCTTCAATCTAACCATCAAATCTGAGTTCACGTGGGCTAAATCGATGAATGTGAAGCTAAATTTCTTCAATCTAACCATCAAATCTGAGTTCACGTGGGCTAAATCGATGAATGTGAAGCTAAATTTCTTCAATCTAACCATCAAATCTGAGTTCACGTGGGCTAAATCGATGAATGTGAAGCTAAATTTCTTCAATCTAACCATCAAATCTGAGTTCACGTGGGCTAAATCGACGAATGTGAAGCTAAATTCTTCAATCTAACCATCAAATCTGAGTTCACGTGGGCTAAATCGATGAATGTGAAGCTAAATTTCTTCAATCTAACCATCAAATCTGAGTTCACGTGGGCTAAATCGACGAATGTGAAGCTAAATTTCTTCAATCTAACCATCAAATCTGAGTTCACGTGGGCTAAA
The DNA here is from genome assembly GCA_001923025.3 of Taenia multiceps. Classification (NCBI taxonomy): domain Eukaryota; kingdom Metazoa; phylum Platyhelminthes; class Cestoda; order Cyclophyllidea; family Taeniidae; genus Taenia; species Taenia multiceps. Next base: position 16,098 of record MRSW03000565.1, read on the forward strand.
TCGATGAATGTGAAGCTAAATTTCTTCAATCTAACCATCAAATCTGAGTTCACGTGGGCTAAATCGATGATGTGAAGCTAAATTTCTTCAATCTAACCATCAAATCTGAGTTCACGTGGGCTAAATCGATGAATGTGAAGCTAAATTTCTTCAATCTAACCATCAAATCTGAGTTCACGTGGGCTAAATCGATGAATGTGAAGCTAAATTTCTTCAATCTAACCATCAAATCTGAGTTCACGTGGGCTAAATCGACGAATGTGAAGCTAAATTTCTTCAATCTAACCATCAAATCTGAGTTCACGTGGGCTAAATCGATGAATGTGAAGCTAAATTTCTTCAATCTAACCATCAAATCTGAGTTCACGTGGGCTAAATCGATGAATGTGAAGCTAAATTTCTTCAATCTAACCATCAAATCTGAGTTCACGTGGGCTAAATCGATGAATGTGAAGCTAAATTTCTTCAATCTAACCATCAAATCTGAGTTCACGTGGGCTAAATCGATGAATGTGAAGCTAAATTTCTTCAATCTAACCATCAAATCTGAGTTCACGTGGGCTAAATCGACGAATGTGAAGCTAAATTTCTTCAATCTAACCATCAAATCTGAGTTCACGTGGGCTAAATCGATGAATGTGAAGCTAAATTTCTTCAATCTAACCATCAAATCTGAGTTCACGTGGGCTAAATCGACGAATGTGAAGCTAAATTTCTTCAATCTAACCATCAAATCTGAGTTCACGTGGGCTAAATCGATGAATGTGAAGCTAAATTTCTTCAATCTAACCATCAAATCTGAGTTCACGTGGGCTAAATCGATGAATGTGAAGCTAAATTTCTTCAATCTAACCATCAAATCTGAGTTCACGTGGGCTAAATCGATGAATGTGAAGCTAAATTTCTTCAATCTAACCATCAAATCTGAGTTCACGTGGGCTAAATCGATGAATGTGAAGCTAAATTTCTTCAATCTAACCATCAAATCTGAGTTCACGTGGGCTAAATCGATGAATGTGAAGCTAAATTTCTTCAATCTAACCATCAAATCTGAGTTCACGTGGGCTAAATCGATGAATGTGAAGCTAAATTTCTTCAATCTAACCATCAAATCTGAGTTCACGTGGGCTAAATCGATGAATGTGAAGCTAAATTTCTTCAATCTAACCATCAAATCTGAGTTCACGTGGGCTAAATCGTCGAATGTGAAGCTAAATTTCTTCAATCTAACCATCAAATCTGAGTTCACGTGGGCTAAATCGACGAATGTGAAGCTAAATTTCTTCAATCTAACCATCAAATCTGAGTTCACGTGGGCTAAATCGACGAATGTGAAGCTAAATTTCTTCAATCTAACCATCAAATCTGAGTTCACGTGGGCTAAATCGATGAATGTGAAGCTAAATTTCTTCAATCTAACCATCAAATCTGAGTTCACGTGGGCTAAATCGATGAATGTGAAGCTAAATTTCTTCAATCTAACCATCAAATCTGAGTTCACGTGGGCTAAATCGATGAATGTGAAGCTAAATATCTTCAATCTAACCATCAAATCTGAGTTCACGTGGGCTAAATCGATGAATGTGAAGCTAAATTTCTTCAATCTAACCATCAAATCTGAGTTCACGTGGGCTAAATCGATGAATGTGAAGCTAAATTTCTTCAATCTAACCATCAAATCTGAGTTCACGTGGGCTAAATCGATGAATGTGAAGCTAAATTTCTTCAATCTAACCATCAAATCTGAGTTCACGTGGGCTAAATCGATGAATGTGAAGCTAAATTTCTTCAATCTAACCATCAAATCTGAGTTCACGTGGGCTAAATCGACGAATGTGAAGCTAAATTTCTTCAATCTAACCATCAAATCTGAGTTCACGTGGGCTAAATCGACGAATGTGAAGCTAAATTTCTTCAATCTAACCATCAAATCTGAGTTCACGTGGGCTAAATCGACGAATGTGAAGCTAAATTCTTCAATCTAACCATCAAATCTGAGTTCACGTGGGCTAAATCGATGAATGTGAAGCTAAATTCTTCAATCTAACCATCAAATCTGAGTTCACGTGGGCTAAATCGACGAATGTGAAGCTAAATTCTCTCAACCATCAAATCTGAGTTCACGTGGGCTAAATCGACGAATGTGAAGCTAAATTTCTTCAATCTAACCATCAAATCTGAGTTCACGTGGGCTAAATCGACGAATGTGAAGCTAAATTTCTTCAATCTAACCATCAAATCTGAGTTCACGTGGGCTAAATCGATGAATGTGAAGCTAAATTTCTTCAATCTAACCATCAAATCTGAGTTCACGTGGGCTAAATCGATGAATGTGAAGCTAAATTTCTTCAATCTAACCATCAAATCTGAGTTCACGTGGGCTAAATCGACGAATGTGAAGCTAAATTTCTTCAATCTAACCATCAAATCTGAGTTCACGTGGGCTAAATCGATGAATGTGAAGCTAAATTCTTCAATCTAACCATCAAATCTGAGTTCACGTGGGCTAAATCGATGAATGTGAAGCTAAATTTCTTCAATCTAACCATCAAATCTGAGTTCACGTGGGCTAAATCGACGAATGTGAAGCTAAATTTCTTCAATCTAACCATCAAATCTGAGTTCACGTGGGCTAAATCGATGAATGTGAAGCTAAATTTCTTCAATCTAACCATCAAATCTGAGTTCACGTGGGCTAAATCGACGAATGTGAAGCTAAATTTCTTCAATCTAACCATCAAATCTGAGTTCACGTGGGCTAAATCGATGAATGTGAAGCTAAATTTCTTCAATCTAACCATCAAATCTGAGTTCACGTGGGCTAAATCGACGAATGTGAAGCTAAATTTCTTCAATCTAACCATCAAATCTGAGTTCACGTGGGCTAAATCGATGAATGTGAAGCTAAATTCTTCAATCTAACCATCAAATCTGAGTTCACGTGGGCTAAATCGACGAATGTGAAGCTAAATTTCTTCAATCTAACCATCAAATCTGAGTTCACGTGGGCTAAATCGATGAATGTGAAGCTAAATTCTTCAATCTAACCATCAAATCTGAGTTCACGTGGGCTAAATCGATGAATGTGAAGCTAAATTTCTTCAATCTAACCATCAAATCTGAGTTCACGTGGGCTAAATCGATGAATGTGAAGCTAAATTCTTCAATCTAACCATCAAATCTGAGTTCACGTGGGCTAAATCGATGAATGTGAAGCTAAATTTCTTCAATCTAACCATCAAATCTGAGTTCACGTGGGCTAAATCGATGAATGTGAAGCTAAATTTCTTCAATCTAACCATCAAATCTGAGTTCACGTGGGCTAAATCGATGAATGTGAAGCTAAATTTCTTCAATCTAACCATCAAATCTGAGTTCACGTGGGCTAAATCGACGAATGAAGTAAATTTCTTCAATCTAACCATCAAATCTGAGTTCACGTGGGCTAAATCGACGAATGTGAAGCTAAATTTCTTCAATCTAACCATCAAATCTGAGTTCACGTGGGCTAAATCGATGAATGTGAAGCTAAATTTCTTCAATCTAACCATCAAATCTGAGTTCACGTGGGCTAAATCGACGAATGTGAAGCTAAATTTCTTCAATCTAACCATCAAATCTGAGTTCACGTGGGCTAAATCGATGAATGTGAAGCTAAATTTCTTCAATCTAACCATCAAATCTGAGTTCACGTGGGCTAAATCGATGAATGTGAAGCTAAATTTCTTCAATCTAACCATCAAATCTGAGTTCACGTGGGCTAAATCGACGAATGTGAAGCTAAATTTCTTCAATCTAACCATCAAATCTGAGTTCACGTGGGCTAAATCGACGAATGTGAAGCTAAATTTCTTCAATCTAACCATCAAATCTGAGTTCACGTGGGCTAAATCGATGAATGTGAAGCTAAATTTCTTCAATCTAACCATCAAATCTGAGTTCACGTGGGCTAAATCGACGAATGTGAAGCTAAATTTCTTCAATCTAACCATCAAATCTGAGTTCACGTGGGCTAAATCGATGAATGTGAAGCTAAATTTCTTCAATCTAACCATCAAATCTGAGTTCACGTGGGCTAAATCGATGAATGTGAAGCTAAATTTCTTCAATCTAACCATCAAATCTGAGTTCACGTGGGCTAAATCGACGAGTGTGAAGCTAAATTTCTTCAATCTAACCATCAAATCTGAGTTCACGTGGGCTAAATCGACGAATGTGAAGCTAAATTTCTTCAATCTAACCATCAAATCTGAGTTCACGTGGGCTAAATCGACGAATGTGAAGCTAAATTCTTCAATCTAACCATCAAATCTGAGTTCACGTGGGCTAAATCGACGAATGTGAAGCTAAATTTCTTCAATCTAACCATCAAATCTGAGTTCACGTGGGCTAAATCGACGAATGTGAAGCTAAATTCTTCAATCTAACCATCAAATCTGAGTTCACGTGGGCTAAATCGACGAATGTGAAGATAATTTCTTCAATCCCACCATCAAATCTGAGTTCACGTGGGCTAAATCGATGAATGTGAAGCTAAATTTCTTCAATCTAACCATCAAATCTGAGTTCACGTGGGCTAAATCGACGAATGTGAAGCTAAATTTCTTCAATCTAACCATCAAATCTGAGTTCACGTGGGCTAAATCGATGAATGTGAAGCTAAATTTCTTCAATCTAACCATCAAATCTGAGTTCACGTGGGCTAAATCGATGAATGTGAAGCTAAATTTCTTCAATCTAACCATCAAATCTGAGTTCACGTGGGCTAAATCGATGAATGTGAAGCTAAATTTCTTCAATCTAACCATCAAATCTGAGTTCACGTGGGCTAAATCGACGAATGTGAAGCTAAATTCTTCAATCTAACCATCAAATCTGAGTTCACGTGGGCTAAATCGATGAATGTGAAGCTAAATTCTTCAATCTAACCATCAAATCTGAGTTCACGTGGGCTAAATCGAGATGAAGCTAAATTTCTTCAATCTAACCATCAAATCTGAGTTCACGTGGGCTAAATCGACGAATGTGAAGCTAAATTTCTTCAATCTAACCATCAAATCTGAGTTCACGTGGGCTAAATCGACGAATGTGAAGCTAAATTTCTTCAATCTAACCATCAAATCTGAGTTCACGTGGGCTAAATCGATGAATGTGAAGCTAAATTTCTTCAATCTAACCATCAAATCTGAGTTCACGTGGGCTAAATCGATGAATGTGAAGCTAAATTCTTCAATCTAACCATCAAATCTGAGTTCACGTGGGCTAAATCGATGAATGTGAAGCTAAATTTCTTCAATCTAACCATCAAATCTGAGTTCACGTGGGCTAAATCGATGAATGTGAAGCTAAATTTCTTCAATCTAACCATCAAATCTGAGTTCACGTGGGCTAAATCGATGAATGTGAAGCTAAATTTCTTCAATCTAACCATCAAATCTGAGTTCACGTGGGCTAAATCGACGAATGTGAAGCTAAATTTCTTCAATCTAACCATCAAATCTGAGTTCACGTGGGCTAAATCGATGAATGTGAAGCTAAATTTCTTCAATCTAACCATCAAATCTGAGTTCACGTGGGCTAAATCGATGAATGTGAAGCTAAATTTCTTCAATCTAACCATCAAATCTGAGTTCACGTGGGCTAAATCGATGAATGTGAAGCTAAATTTCTTCAATCTAACCATCAAATCTGAGTTCACGTGGGCTAAATCGCGAATGTGAAGCTAAATTTCTTCAATCTAACCATCAAATCTGAGTTCACGTGGGCTAAATCGAGAATGTGAAGCTAAATTTCTTCAATCTAACCATCAAATCTGAGTTCACGTGGCTAAATCGATGAATGTGAAGCTAAATTTCTTCAATCTAACCATCAAATCTGAGTTCACGTGGGCTAAATCGATGAATGTGAAGCTAAATTCTTCAATCTAACCATCAAATCTGAGTTCACGTGGGCTAAATCGATGAATGTGAAGCTAAATTTCTTCAATCTAACCATCAAATCTGAGTTCACGTGGGCTAAATCGACGTGTGAAGCTAAATTTCTTCAATCTAACCATCAAATCTGAGTTCACGTGGGCTAAATCGACGAATGTGAAGCTAAATTTCTTCAATCTAACCATCAAATCTGAGTTCACGTGGGCTAAATCGATGAATGTGAAGCTAAATTTCTTCAATCTAACCATCAAATCTGAGTTCACGTGGGCTAAATCGACGAATGTGAAGCTAAATTTCTTCAATCTAACCATCAAATGAGTTCACGTGGGCTAAATCGATGAATGTGAAGCTAAATTCTTCAATCTAACCATCAAATCTGAGTTCACGTGGGCTAAATCGATGAATGTGAAGCTAAATTTCTTCAATCTAACATCAAATCTGAGTTCACGTGGGCTAAATCGACGAATGTGAAGCTAAATTTCTTCAATCTAACCATCAAATCTGAGTTCACGTGGGCTAAATCGATGAATGTGAAGCTAAATTTCTTCAATCTAACCATCAATCTGAGTTCACGTGGGCTAAATCGACGAATGTGAAGCTAAATTCTTCAATCTAACCATCAAATCTGAGTTCACGTGGGCTAAATCGATGAATGTGAAGCTAAATTTCTTCAATATACCATCAAATCTGAGTTCACGTGGGCTAAATCGATGAATGTGAAGCTAAATTTCTTCAATCTAACCATCAAATCTGAGTTCACGTGGGCTAAATCGATGAATGTGAAGCTAAATTTCTTCAATCTAACCATCAAATCTGAGTTCACGTGGGCTAAATCGAGAATGTGAAGCTAAATTTCTTCAATCTAACCATCAAATCTGAGTTCACGTGGGCTAAATCGACGAATGTGAAGCTAAATTTCTTCAATCTAACCATCAAATCTGAGTTCACGTGGGCTAAATCGATGAATGTGAAGCTAAATTCTTCAATCTAACATCAAATCTGAGTTCACGTGGGCTAATCGACGAATGTGAAGCTAAATTTCTTCAATTAACCATCAAATCTGAGTTCACGTGGGCTAAATCGATGAATGTGAAGCTAAATTTCTTCAATCTAACCATCAAATCTGAGTTCACGTGGGCTAAATCGATGAATGTGAAGCTAAATTTCTTCAATCTAACCATCAAATCTGAGTTCACGTGGGCTAAATCGACGAATGTGAAGCTAAATTTCTTCATCTAACCATCAAATCTGAGTTCACGTGGGCTAAATCGATGAATGTGAAGCTAAATTTCTTCAATCTAACCATCAAATCTGAGTTCACGTGGGCTAAATCGACGAATGTGAAGCTAAATTTCTTCAATCTAACCATCAAATCTGAGTTACAGTGGGCTAAATCGACGAATGTGAAGCTAAATTTCTTCAATCTAACCATCAAATCTGAGTTCACGTGGGCTAAATCGATGAATGTAAGCTAAATTTCTTCAATCTAACCATCAAATCTGAGTTCACGTGGGCTAAATCGAATGTGAAGCTAAATTTCTTCAATCTAACCATCAAATCTGAGTTCACGTGGGCTAAATCGATGAATGTGAAGCTAAATTTCTTCAATCTAACCATCAAATCTGAGTTCAGTGGGCTAAATCGATGAAAGTGAAGCTAAATTCTTCAATCTAACCATCAAATCTGAGTTCACGTGGGCTAAATCGACGAATGTGAAGCTAAATTTCTTCAATCTAACCATCAAATCTGAGTTCACGTGGGCTAAATCGATGAATGTGAAGCTAAATTTCTTCAATCTAACCATCAAATCTGAGTTCACGTGGGCTAATCGTGAATGTGAAGCAAATTTCTTCAATCTAACCATCAAATCTGAGTTCACGGGGCTAAATCGACGAATGTGAAGCTAAATTTTTCAATCTAACCATCAAATCTGAGTTCACGTGGGCTAAATCGACGAATGTGAAGCTAAATTTTTCAATCTAACCATCAAATCTGAGTTCACGTGGGCTAAATCGATGAATGTGAAGCTAAATTTCTTCAACTAACCATCAAATCTGAGTTCACGTGGGCTAAATCGATGAATGAAGCTAAATTTCTTCTCTAACCATCAAATCTGAGTTCACGTGGGCTAAATCGACGAATGTGAAGCTAAATTCTTCAATCTAACATCAAATCTGAGTTCACGTGGGCTAAATCGATGAATGTGAAGCTAAATTTCTTCAATCTAACCATCAAATCTGAGTTCACGTGGGCTAAATCGATGAATGTGAAGCTAAATTTCTTCAATCTAACCATCAAATCTGAGTTCACGTGGGCTAAATCGATGAATGTGAAGCTAAATTCTTCAATCTAACCATCAAATCTGAGTTCACGTGGGGGCTAAATCGACGAATGTGAAGCTAAATTTCTTCAATCTAACCATCAAATCTGAGTTCACGTGGGCTAAATCGGAATGTGAAGCTAAATTTCTTCAATCTAACCATCAAATCTGAGTTCACGTGGGCTAAATCGACGAATGTGAAGCTAAATTTCTTCAATCTAACCATCAAATCTGAGTTCACGTGGGCTAAATCGATGAATGTGAAGCTAAATTTCTTCAATCTAACCATCAAATCTGAGTTCACGTGGGCTAAATCGACGAATGTGAAGCTAAATTTCTTCAATCTAACCATCAAATCTGAGTTCACGGGGCTAAATCGATGAATGTGAAGCTAAATCTTCAATCTAACCATCAAATCTGAGTTCACGTGGGCTAAATCGACGAATGTGAAGCTAAATTTTCAATCTAACCATCAAATCTGAGTTCACGTGGGCTAAATCGATGAATGTGAAGCTAAATTTCTTCAATCTAACCATCAAATCTGAGTTCACGTGGGCTAAATCGACGAATGTGAAGCTAAATTTCTTCAATCTAACCATCAAATCTGAGTTCACGTGGGCTAAATCGACGAATGTGAAGCTAAATTTCTTCAATCTAACCATCAAATCTGAGTTCACGTGGGCTAAATCGATGAATGTGAAGCTAAATTTCTTCAATTAACCATCAAATCTGAGTTCAGTGGGCTAAATCGATGAATGTGAAGCTAAATTTCTTCAATCTAACCATCAAATCTGAGTTCACGTGGGCTAAATCGACGAATGTGAAGCTAAATTTCTTCAATCTAACCATCAAATCTGAGTTCACGTGGGCTAAATCGATGAATGTGAAGCTAAATTTCTTCAATCTAACCATCAAATCTGAGTTCACGTGGGCTAAATCGACGAATGTGAAGTAATTTCTTCAATCTAACATCAAATCTGAGTTCACGTGGGCTAAATCGACGAATGTGAAGCTAAATTTCTTCAATCTAACCATCAAATCTGAGTTCACGTGGGCTAAATCGATGAATGTGAAGCTAAATTTCTTCAATCTAACCATCAAATCTGAGTTCACGTGGGCTAAATCGACGAATGTGAAGCTAAATTTCTTCAATCTAACCATCAAATCTGAGTTCACGTGGGCTAAATCGATGAATGTGAAGCTAAATTTCTTCAATCTACCATCAAATCTGAGTTCACGTGGGCTAAATCGATGAAGTGAAGCTAAATTTCTTATCTAACCATCAAATTGAGTTCACGTGGGCTAAATCGATGAATGTGAAGCTAAATTTCTTCAATCTAACCATCAAATGAGTTCACGTGGGCTAAATCGATGAATGTGAAGCTAAATTTCTTCAATCTAACCATCAAATCTGAGTTCACGTGGGCTAAATCGATGAATGTGAAGCTAAATTTCTTCAATCTAACCATCAAATCTGAGTTCACGTGGGCTAAATCGACGAATGTGAAGCTAAATTTCTTCAATCTAACCATCAAATCTGAGTTCACGTGGGCTAAATCGACGAATGTGAAGCTAAATTTCTTCAATCTAACCATCAAATCTGAGTTCACGTGGGCTAAATCGACGAATGTGAAGCTAAATTCTTCAATCTAACCATCAAATCTGAGTTCACGTGGGCTAATCGATGAATGTGAAGCTAAATTTCTTCAATCTAACCATCAAATCTGAGTTCACGTGGGCTAAATCGATGAATGTGAAGCTAAATTTCTTCAATCTAACCATCAAATCTGAGTTCACGTGGGCTAAATCGAGAATGTGAAGCTAAATTTCTTCAATCTAACCATCAAATCTGAGTTCACGTGGGCTAAATCGACGAATGTGAAGCTAAATTCTTCAATCTAACCATCAAATCTGAGACGTGGGCTAAATCGATGAATGTGAAGCTAAATTTCTTCAATCTAACCATCAAATCTGAGTTCACGTGGGCTAAATCGATGAATGTGAAGCTAAATTTCTTCAATCTAACCATCAAATCTGAGTTCACGTGGGCTAAATCGATGAATGTGAAGCTAAATTTCTTCAATCTAACCATCAAATCTGAGTTCACGTGGGCTAAATCGTGAATGTGAAGCTAAATTTCTTCAATCTAACCATCAAATCTGAGTTCACGTGGGCTAAATCGATGAATGTGAAGCTAAATTTCTTCAATCAACCATCAAATCTGAGTTCACGTGGGCTAATCGATGAATGTGAAGCTAAATTTCTTCAATCTAACATCATCAAATCTGAGTTCACGTGGGCTAAATGACGAATGTGAAGCTAAATTTCTTCAATCTAACCATCAAATCTGAGTTCACGTGGGCTAAATCGACGAATGTGAAGCTAAATTCTTCAATCTAACCATCAAATATGAGTTCACGTGGGCTAAATCGATGAATGTGAAGCTAAATTTCTTCAATCTACCATCAAATTGAGTTCACGTGGGCTAAATCGATGAATGTGAAGCTAAATTTCTTCAATCTAACCATCAAATCTGAGTTCACGTGGGCTAAATCGACGAATGTGAAGCTAAATTCTTCAATCTAACCATCAAATCTGAGTTCACGTGGGCTAAATCGATGAATGTGAAGCAAATTTCTTCAATCTACCATCAAATCTGAGTTCACGTGGGCTAAATCGATGAATGTGAAGCTAAATTTCTTCAATCTAACCATCAAATCTGAGTTCGTGGGCTAAATCGACGAATGTGAAGCTAAATTTCTTCAATCTAACCATCAAATCTGAGTTCACGTGGGCTAAATCGACGAATGTGAAGCTAAATTCTTCAATCTAACCATCAAATCTGAGTTCACGTGGGCTAAATCGATGAATGTGAAGCTAAATTTCTTAATCTAACCATCAAATCTGAGTTCACGTGGGCTAAATCGAGAATGTGAAGCTAAATTCTTCAATCTAACCATCAAATCTGAGTTCACGTGGCTAAATCGATGAATGCGAAGCTAAATTTCTTCAATCTAACATCAAATCTGAGTTCACGTGGGCTAAATCGATGAATGTGAAGCTAAATTTCTTCAATCTAAATCAAATCTGAGTTCACGTGGGCTAAATCGACGAATGTGAAGCTAAATTTCTTCAATCTAAATCAAATCTGAGTTCACGGGGCTAAATCGACGAATGTGAAGCTAAATTTCTTCAATCTAACCATCAAATCTGAGTTCAGTGGGCTAAATCGAGAATGTGAAGCTAAATTTCTTCAATCTAACCATCAAATCTGAGTTCACGTGGGCTAAATCGATGAATGTGAAGCTAAATTTCTCAATCTAACCATCAAATTGAGTTCACGTGGGCTAATCGATGAATGTGAAGCTAAATTTCTTCAATCTAACCATCAAATCTGAGTTCACGTGGGCTAAATCGATGAATGTGAAGCTAAATTCTTCAATCTAACCATCAAATCTGAGTTCACGTGGGCTAATCGAGAATGTGAAGCTAAATTTCTTCAATCTAAACCATCAAATCTGAGTTCACGTGGGCTAAATCGGAATGTGAAGCTAAATTTCTTCAATCTAACCATCAAATCTGAGTTCACGTGGGCTAAATCGATGAATGTGAAGCTAAATTCTTCAATCTAACCATCAAATCTGAGTTCACGTGGGCTAAATCGACGAATGTGAAGCTAAATTTCTTCATCTAACCATCAAATCTGAGTTCACGTGGCTAAATCGACGAAGTGAAGCTAAATTTCTTCAATCTAACCATCAAATCTGAGTTCACGTGGGCTAAATCGACGAATGTGAAGCTAAATTTCTTCAATCTAACCATCAAATCTGAGTTCACGTGGGCTAAATCGATGAATGTGAAGCTAAATTTCTTCAATCTAACCATCAAATCTGAGTTCACGTGGGCTAAATCGATGAATGTGAAGCTAAATTTCTCAATCTAACCATAAAATCTGAGTTCACGGGGCTAAATCGATGAATGTGAAGCTAAATTTCTTCAATCTAACCATCAAATCTGAGTTCACGTGGGCTAAATCGACGAATGTGAAGCTAAATCTCTTCAATCTAACCATCAAATCTGAGTTCACGTGGGATAAATCGACGAATTGTGAAGCAAATTTCTTCAATATACCATCAAATCTGAGTTCACGTGGCTAAATCGACGAATGTGAAGCTAAATTTCTTCAATCTAACCATCAAATCTGAGTTCACGTGGGCTAAATCGGAATGTGAAGCTAAATTTCTTCAATCTAACCATCAAATGAGTTCACGTGGGCTAAATCGATGAATGCGAAGCTAATTTCTTCAATCTAACCATCAAATATGAGTTCACGTGGGCTAAATCGACGAATGTGAAGCTAAATTCTTCAATCTAAACCATCAAATATGAGTTCACGTGGGCTAAATCGATGAATGTGAAGCTAAATTTCTTCAATCTAACCATCAAATCTGAGTTCACGGGGCTAAATCGATGAATGTGAAGCTAATTCTTCAATCTAACATCAAATCTGAGTTCACGTGGGCTAAATCGAGAATGTGAAGCTAAATTCTTCAATCTAACCATCAAATCTGAGTTCACGTGGG
>MRSW03000566.1:0-26680 GCA_001923025.3 Taenia multiceps
TTTCTTTCAATCTAACCACAAATCTGAGTTCACGTGGGCTAAATCGATGAATGTGAAGCTAAATTTCTATCTTCAATCTAACCATCAAATCTGAGTTCACGTGGGCTAAATCGACGAATGTGAAGCTAAATTTCTTCAATCTAACCATCAAATCTGAGTTCACGTGGGCTAAATCGATGAATGTGAAGCTAAATTTCTTCAATCTAACCATCAAATCTGAGTTCACGTGGGCTAAATCGATGAATGTGAAGCTAAATTTCTTCAATCTAACCATCAAATCTGAGTTCACGTGGGCTAAATCGATGAATGTGAAGCTAAATTTCTTCAATCTAACCATCAAATCTGAGTTCACGTGGGCTAAATCGATGAATGTGAAGCTAAATTTCTTCAATCTAACCATCAAATCTGAGTTCACGTGGGCTAAATCGATGAATGTGAAGCTAAATTTCTTCAATCTAACCATCAAATCTGAGTTCACGTGGGCTAAATCGATGAATGTGAAGCTAAATTTCTTCAATCTAACCATCAAATCTGAGTTCACGTGGGCTAAATCGATGAATGTGAAGCTAAATTTCTTCAATCTAACCATCAAATCTGAGTTCACGTGGGCTAAATCGATGAATGTGAAGCTAAATTTCTTCAATCTAACCATCAAATCTGAGTTCACGTGGGCTAAATCGATGAATGTGAAGCTAAATTTCTTCAATCTAACCATCAAATCTGAGTTCACGTGGGCTAAATCGATGAATGTGAAGCTAAATTTCTTCAATCTAACCATCAAATCTGAGTTCACGTGGGCTAAATCGATGAATGTGAAGCTAAATTTCTTCAATCTAACCATCAAATCTGAGTTCACGTGGGCTAAATCGATGAATGTGAAGCTAAATTTCTTCAATCTAACCATCAAATCTGAGTTCACGTGGGCTAAATCGATGAATGTGAAGCTAAATTTCTTCAATCTAACCATCAAATCTGAGTTCACGTGGGCTAAATCGATGAATGTGAAGCTAAATTTCTTCAATCTAACCATCAAATCTGAGTTCACGTGGGCTAAATCGATGAATGTGAAGCTAAATTTCTTCAATCTAACCATCAAATCTGAGTTCACGTGGGCTAAATCGATGAATGTGAAGCTAAATTTCTTCAATCTAACCATCAAATCTGAGTTCACGTGGGCTAAATCGATGAATGTGAAGCTAAATTTCTTCAATCTAACCATCAAATCTGAGTTCACGTGGGCTAAATCGATGAATGTGAAGCTAAATTTCTTCAATCTAACCATCAAATCTGAGTTCACGTGGGCTAAATCGATGAATGTGAAGCTAAATTTCTTCAATCTAACCATCAAATCTGAGTTCACGTGGGCTAAATCGATGAATGTGAAGCTAAATTTCTTCAATCTAACCATCAAATCTGAGTTCACGTGGGCTAAATCGATGAATGTGAAGCTAAATTTCTTCAATCTAACCATCAAATCTGAGTTCACGTGGGCTAAATCGATGAATGTGAAGCTAAATTTCTTCAATCTAACCATCAAATCTGAGTTCACGTGGGCTAAATCGATGAATGTGAAGCTAAATTTCTTCAATCTAACCATCAAATCTGAGTTCACGTGGGCTAAATCGATGAATGTGAAGCTAAATTTCTTCAATCTAACCATCAAATCTGAGTTCACGTGGGCTAAATCGATGAATGTGAAGCTAAATTTCTTCAATCTAACCATCAAATCTGAGTTCACGTGGGCTAAATCGATGAATGTGAAGCTAAATTTCTTCAATCTAACCATCAAATCTGAGTTCACGTGGGCTAAATCGATGAATGTGAAGCTAAATTTCTTCAATCTAACCATCAAATCTGAGTTCACGTGGGCTAAATCGATGAATGTGAAGCTAAATTTCTTCAATCTAACCATCAAATCTGAGTTCACGTGGGCTAAATCGATGAATGTGAAGCTAAATTTCTTCAATCTAACCATCAAATCTGAGTTCACGTGGGCTAAATCGATGAATGTGAAGCTAAATTTCTTCAATCTAACCATCAAATCTGAGTTCACGTGGGCTAAATCGATGAATGTGAAGCTAAATTTCTTCAATCTAACCATCAAATCTGAGTTCACGTGGGCTAAATCGATGAATGTGAAGCTAAATTTCTTCAATCTAACCATCAAATCTGAGTTCACGTGGGCTAAATCGATGAATGTGAAGCTAAATTTCTTCAATCTAACCATCAAATCTGAGTTCACGTGGGCTAAATCGATGAATGTGAAGCTAAATTTCTTCAATCTAACCATCAAATCTGAGTTCACGTGGGCTAAATCGATGAATGTGAAGCTAAATTTCTTCAATCTAACCATCAAATCTGAGTTCACGTGGGCTAAATCGATGAATGTGAAGCTAAATTTCTTCAATCTAACCATCAAATCTGAGTTCACGTGGGCTAAATCGATGAATGTGAAGCTAAATTTCTTCAATCTAACCATCAAATCTGAGTTCACGTGGGCTAAATCGATGAATGTGAAGCTAAATTTCTTCAATCTAACCATCAAATCTGAGTTCACGTGGGCTAAATCGATGAATGTGAAGCTAAATTTCTTCAATCTAACCATCAAATCTGAGTTCACGTGGGCTAAATCGATGAATGTGAAGCTAAATTTCTTCAATCTAACCATCAAATCTGAGTTCACGTGGGCTAAATCGATGAATGTGAAGCTAAATTTCTTCAATCTAACCATCAAATCTGAGTTCACGTGGGCTAAATCGATGAATGTGAAGCTAAATTTCTTCAATCTAACCATCAAATCTGAGTTCACGTGGGCTAAATCGATGAATGTGAAGCTAAATTTCTTCAATCTAACCATCAAATCTGAGTTCACGTGGGCTAAATCGATGAATGTGAAGCTAAATTTCTTCAATCTAACCATCAAATCTGAGTTCACGTGGGCTAAATCGATGAATGTGAAGCTAAATTTCTTCAATCTAACCATCAAATCTGAGTTCACGTGGGCTAAATCGATGAATGTGAAGCTAAATTTCTTCAATCTAACCATCAAATCTGAGTTCACGTGGGCTAAATCGATGAATGTGAAGCTAAATTTCTTCAATCTAACCATCAAATCTGAGTTCACGTGGGCTAAATCGATGAATGTGAAGCTAAATTTCTTCAATCTAACCATCAAATCTGAGTTCACGTGGGCTAAATCGATGAATGTGAAGCTAAATTTCTTCAATCTAACCATCAAATCTGAGTTCACGTGGGCTAAATCGATGAATGTGAAGCTAAATTTCTTCAATCTAACCATCAAATCTGAGTTCACGTGGGCTAAATCGATGAATGTGAAGCTAAATTTCTTCAATCTAACCATCAAATCTGAGTTCACGTGGGCTAAATCGATGAATGTGAAGCTAAATTTCTTCAATCTAACCATCAAATCTGAGTTCACGTGGGCTAAATCGATGAATGTGAAGCTAAATTTCTTCAATCTAACCATCAAATCTGAGTTCACGTGGGCTAAATCGATGAATGTGAAGCTAAATTTCTTCAATCTAACCATCAAATCTGAGTTCACGTGGGCTAAATCGATGAATGTGAAGCTAAATTTCTTCAATCTAACCATCAAATCTGAGTTCACGTGGGCTAAATCGATGAATGTGAAGCTAAATTTCTTCAATCTAACCATCAAATCTGAGTTCACGTGGGCTAAATCGATGAATGTGAAGCTAAATTTCTTCAATCTAACCATCAAATCTGAGTTCACGTGGGCTAAATCGATGAATGTGAAGCTAAATTTCTTCAATCTAACCATCAAATCTGAGTTCACGTGGGCTAAATCGATGAATGTGAAGCTAAATTTCTTCAATCTAACCATCAAATCTGAGTTCACGTGGGCTAAATCGATGAATGTGAAGCTAAATTTCTTCAATCTAACCATCAAATCTGAGTTCACGTGGGCTAAATCGATGAATGTGAAGCTAAATTTCTTCAATCTAACCATCAAATCTGAGTTCACGTGGGCTAAATCGATGAATGTGAAGCTAAATTTCTTCAATCTAACCATCAAATCTGAGTTCACGTGGGCTAAATCGATGAATGTGAAGCTAAATTTCTTCAATCTAACCATCAAATCTGAGTTCACGTGGGCTAAATCGATGAATGTGAAGCTAAATTTCTTCAATCTAACCATCAAATCTGAGTTCACGTGGGCTAAATCGATGAATGTGAAGCTAAATTTCTTCAATCTAACCATCAAATCTGAGTTCACGTGGGCTAAATCGATGAATGTGAAGCTAAATTTCTTCAATCTAACCATCAAATCTGAGTTCACGTGGGCTAAATCGATGAATGTGAAGCTAAATTTCTTCAATCTAACCATCAAATCTGAGTTCACGTGGGCTAAATCGATGAATGTGAAGCTAAATTTCTTCAATCTAACCATCAAATCTGAGTTCACGTGGGCTAAATCGATGAATGTGAAGCTAAATTTCTTCAATCTAACCATCAAATCTGAGTTCACGTGGGCTAAATCGATGAATGTGAAGCTAAATTTCTTCAATCTAACCATCAAATCTGAGTTCACGTGGGCTAAATCGATGAATGTGAAGCTAAATTTCTTCAATCTAACCATCAAATCTGAGTTCACGTGGGCTAAATCGATGAATGTGAAGCTAAATTTCTTCAATCTAACCATCAAATCTGAGTTCACGTGGGCTAAATCGATGAATGTGAAGCTAAATTTCTTCAATCTAACCATCAAATCTGAGTTCACGTGGGCTAAATCGATGAATGTGAAGCTAAATTTCTTCAATCTAACCATCAAATCTGAGTTCACGTGGGCTAAATCGATGAATGTGAAGCTAAATTTCTTCAATCTAACCATCAAATCTGAGTTCACGTGGGCTAAATCGATGAATGTGAAGCTAAATTTCTTCAATCTAACCATCAAATCTGAGTTCACGTGGGCTAAATCGATGAATGTGAAGCTAAATTTCTTCAATCTAACCATCAAATCTGAGTTCACGTGGGCTAAATCGATGAATGTGAAGCTAAATTTCTTCAATCTAACCATCAAATCTGAGTTCACGTGGGCTAAATCGATGAATGTGAAGCTAAATTTCTTCAATCTAACCATCAAATCTGAGTTCACGTGGGCTAAATCGATGAATGTGAAGCTAAATTTCTTCAATCTAACCATCAAATCTGAGTTCACGTGGGCTAAATCGATGAATGTGAAGCTAAATTTCTTCAATCTAACCATCAAATCTGAGTTCACGTGGGCTAAATCGATGAATGTGAAGCTAAATTTCTTCAATCTAACCATCAAATCTGAGTTCACGTGGGCTAAATCGATGAATGTGAAGCTAAATTTCTTCAATCTAACCATCAAATCTGAGTTCACGTGGGCTAAATCGATGAATGTGAAGCTAAATTTCTTCAATCTAACCATCAAATCTGAGTTCACGTGGGCTAAATCGATGAATGTGAAGCTAAATTTCTTCAATCTAACCATCAAATCTGAGTTCACGTGGGCTAAATCGATGAATGTGAAGCTAAATTTCTTCAATCTAACCATCAAATCTGAGTTCACGTGGGCTAAATCGATGAATGTGAAGCTAAATTTCTTCAATCTAACCATCAAATCTGAGTTCACGTGGGCTAAATCGATGAATGTGAAGCTAAATTTCTTCAATCTAACCATCAAATCTGAGTTCACGTGGGCTAAATCGATGAATGTGAAGCTAAATTTCTTCAATCTAACCATCAAATCTGAGTTCACGTGGGCTAAATCGATGAATGTGAAGCTAAATTTCTTCAATCTAACCATCAAATCTGAGTTCACGTGGGCTAAATCGATGAATGTGAAGCTAAATTTCTTCAATCTAACCATCAAATCTGAGTTCACGTGGGCTAAATCGATGAATGTGAAGCTAAATTTCTTCAATCTAACCATCAAATCTGAGTTCACGTGGGCTAAATCGATGAATGTGAAGCTAAATTTCTTCAATCTAACCATCAAATCTGAGTTCACGTGGGCTAAATCGATGAATGTGAAGCTAAATTTCTTCAATCTAACCATCAAATCTGAGTTCACGTGGGCTAAATCGATGAATGTGAAGCTAAATTTCTTCAATCTAACCATCAAATCTGAGTTCACGTGGGCTAAATCGATGAATGTGAAGCTAAATTTCTTCAATCTAACCATCAAATCTGAGTTCACGTGGGCTAAATCGATGAATGTGAAGCTAAATTTCTTCAATCTAACCATCAAATCTGAGTTCACGTGGGCTAAATCGATGAATGTGAAGCTAAATTTCTTCAATCTAACCATCAAATCTGAGTTCACGTGGGCTAAATCGATGAATGTGAAGCTAAATTTCTTCAATCTAACCATCAAATCTGAGTTCACGTGGGCTAAATCGATGAATGTGAAGCTAAATTTCTTCAATCTAACCATCAAATCTGAGTTCACGTGGGCTAAATCGATGAATGTGAAGCTAAATTTCTTCAATCTAACCATCAAATCTGAGTTCACGTGGGCTAAATCGATGAATGTGAAGCTAAATTTCTTCAATCTAACCATCAAATCTGAGTTCACGTGGGCTAAATCGATGAATGTGAAGCTAAATTTCTTCAATCTAACCATCAAATCTGAGTTCACGTGGGCTAAATCGATGAATGTGAAGCTAAATTTCTTCAATCTAACCATCAAATCTGAGTTCACGTGGGCTAAATCGATGAATGTGAAGCTAAATTTCTTCAATCTAACCATCAAATCTGAGTTCACGTGGGCTAAATCGATGAATGTGAAGCTAAATTTCTTCAATCTAACCATCAAATCTGAGTTCACGTGGGCTAAATCGATGAATGTGAAGCTAAATTTCTTCAATCTAACCATCAAATCTGAGTTCACGTGGGCTAAATCGATGAATGTGAAGCTAAATTTCTTCAATCTAACCATCAAATCTGAGTTCACGTGGGCTAAATCGATGAATGTGAAGCTAAATTTCTTCAATCTAACCATCAAATCTGAGTTCACGTGGGCTAAATCGATGAATGTGAAGCTAAATTTCTTCAATCTAACCATCAAATCTGAGTTCACGTGGGCTAAATCGATGAATGTGAAGCTAAATTTCTTCAATCTAACCATCAAATCTGAGTTCACGTGGGCTAAATCGATGAATGTGAAGCTAAATTTCTTCAATCTAACCATCAAATCTGAGTTCACGTGGGCTAAATCGATGAATGTGAAGCTAAATTTCTTCAATCTAACCATCAAATCTGAGTTCACGTGGGCTAAATCGATGAATGTGAAGCTAAATTTCTTCAATCTAACCATCAAATCTGAGTTCACGTGGGCTAAATCGATGAATGTGAAGCTAAATTTCTTCAATCTAACCATCAAATCTGAGTTCACGTGGGCTAAATCGATGAATGTGAAGCTAAATTTCTTCAATCTAACCATCAAATCTGAGTTCACGTGGGCTAAATCGATGAATGTGAAGCTAAATTTCTTCAATCTAACCATCAAATCTGAGTTCACGTGGGCTAAATCGATGAATGTGAAGCTAAATTTCTTCAATCTAACCATCAAATCTGAGTTCACGTGGGCTAAATCGATGAATGTGAAGCTAAATTTCTTCAATCTAACCATCAAATCTGAGTTCACGTGGGCTAAATCGATGAATGTGAAGCTAAATTTCTTCAATCTAACCATCAAATCTGAGTTCACGTGGGCTAAATCGATGAATGTGAAGCTAAATTTCTTCAATCTAACCATCAAATCTGAGTTCACGTGGGCTAAATCGATGAATGTGAAGCTAAATTTCTTCAATCTAACCATCAAATCTGAGTTCACGTGGGCTAAATCGATGAATGTGAAGCTAAATTTCTTCAATCTAACCATCAAATCTGAGTTCACGTGGGCTAAATCGATGAATGTGAAGCTAAATTTCTTCAATCTAACCATCAAATCTGAGTTCACGTGGGCTAAATCGATGAATGTGAAGCTAAATTTCTTCAATCTAACCATCAAATCTGAGTTCACGTGGGCTAAATCGATGAATGTGAAGCTAAATTTCTTCAATCTAACCATCAAATCTGAGTTCACGTGGGCTAAATCGATGAATGTGAAGCTAAATTTCTTCAATCTAACCATCAAATCTGAGTTCACGTGGGCTAAATCGATGAATGTGAAGCTAAATTTCTTCAATCTAACCATCAAATCTGAGTTCACGTGGGCTAAATCGATGAATGTGAAGCTAAATTTCTTCAATCTAACCATCAAATCTGAGTTCACGTGGGCTAAATCGATGAATGTGAAGCTAAATTTCTTCAATCTAACCATCAAATCTGAGTTCACGTGGGCTAAATCGATGAATGTGAAGCTAAATTTCTTCAATCTAACCATCAAATCTGAGTTCACGTGGGCTAAATCGATGAATGTGAAGCTAAATTTCTTCAATCTAACCATCAAATCTGAGTTCACGTGGGCTAAATCGATGAATGTGAAGCTAAATTTCTTCAATCTAACCATCAAATCTGAGTTCACGTGGGCTAAATCGATGAATGTGAAGCTAAATTTCTTCAATCTAACCATCAAATCTGAGTTCACGTGGGCTAAATCGATGAATGTGAAGCTAAATTTCTTCAATCTAACCATCAAATCTGAGTTCACGTGGGCTAAATCGATGAATGTGAAGCTAAATTTCTTCAATCTAACCATCAAATCTGAGTTCACGTGGGCTAAATCGATGAATGTGAAGCTAAATTTCTTCAATCTAACCATCAAATCTGAGTTCACGTGGGCTAAATCGATGAATGTGAAGCTAAATTTCTTCAATCTAACCATCAAATCTGAGTTCACGTGGGCTAAATCGATGAATGTGAAGCTAAATTTCTTCAATCTAACCATCAAATCTGAGTTCACGTGGGCTAAATCGATGAATGTGAAGCTAAATTTCTTCAATCTAACCATCAAATCTGAGTTCACGTGGGCTAAATCGATGAATGTGAAGCTAAATTTCTTCAATCTAACCATCAAATCTGAGTTCACGTGGGCTAAATCGATGAATGTGAAGCTAAATTTCTTCAATCTAACCATCAAATCTGAGTTCACGTGGGCTAAATCGATGAATGTGAAGCTAAATTTCTTCAATCTAACCATCAAATCTGAGTTCACGTGGGCTAAATCGATGAATGTGAAGCTAAATTTCTTCAATCTAACCATCAAATCTGAGTTCACGTGGGCTAAATCGATGAATGTGAAGCTAAATTTCTTCAATCTAACCATCAAATCTGAGTTCACGTGGGCTAAATCGATGAATGTGAAGCTAAATTTCTTCAATCTAACCATCAAATCTGAGTTCACGTGGGCTAAATCGATGAATGTGAAGCTAAATTTCTTCAATCTAACCATCAAATCTGAGTTCACGTGGGCTAAATCGATGAATGTGAAGCTAAATTTCTTCAATCTAACCATCAAATCTGAGTTCACGTGGGCTAAATCGATGAATGTGAAGCTAAATTTCTTCAATCTAACCATCAAATCTGAGTTCACGTGGGCTAAATCGATGAATGTGAAGCTAAATTTCTTCAATCTAACCATCAAATCTGAGTTCACGTGGGCTAAATCGATGAATGTGAAGCTAAATTTCTTCAATCTAACCATCAAATCTGAGTTCACGTGGGCTAAATCGATGAATGTGAAGCTAAATTTCTTCAATCTAACCATCAAATCTGAGTTCACGTGGGCTAAATCGATGAATGTGAAGCTAAATTTCTTCAATCTAACCATCAAATCTGAGTTCACGTGGGCTAAATCGATGAATGTGAAGCTAAATTTCTTCAATCTAACCATCAAATCTGAGTTCACGTGGGCTAAATCGATGAATGTGAAGCTAAATTTCTTCAATCTAACCATCAAATCTGAGTTCACGTGGGCTAAATCGATGAATGTGAAGCTAAATTTCTTCAATCTAACCATCAAATCTGAGTTCACGTGGGCTAAATCGATGAATGTGAAGCTAAATTTCTTCAATCTAACCATCAAATCTGAGTTCACGTGGGCTAAATCGATGAATGTGAAGCTAAATTTCTTCAATCTAACCATCAAATCTGAGTTCACGTGGGCTAAATCGATGAATGTGAAGCTAAATTTCTTCAATCTAACCATCAAATCTGAGTTCACGTGGGCTAAATCGATGAATGTGAAGCTAAATTTCTTCAATCTAACCATCAAATCTGAGTTCACGTGGGCTAAATCGATGAATGTGAAGCTAAATTTCTTCAATCTAACCATCAAATCTGAGTTCACGTGGGCTAAATCGATGAATGTGAAGCTAAATTTCTTCAATCTAACCATCAAATCTGAGTTCACGTGGGCTAAATCGATGAATGTGAAGCTAAATTTCTTCAATCTAACCATCAAATCTGAGTTCACGTGGGCTAAATCGATGAATGTGAAGCTAAATTTCTTCAATCTAACCATCAAATCTGAGTTCACGTGGGCTAAATCGATGAATGTGAAGCTAAATTTCTTCAATCTAACCATCAAATCTGAGTTCACGTGGGCTAAATCGATGAATGTGAAGCTAAATTTCTTCAATCTAACCATCAAATCTGAGTTCACGTGGGCTAAATCGATGAATGTGAAGCTAAATTTCTTCAATCTAACCATCAAATCTGAGTTCACGTGGGCTAAATCGATGAATGTGAAGCTAAATTTCTTCAATCTAACCATCAAATCTGAGTTCACGTGGGCTAAATCGATGAATGTGAAGCTAAATTTCTTCAATCTAACCATCAAATCTGAGTTCACGTGGGCTAAATCGATGAATGTGAAGCTAAATTTCTTCAATCTAACCATCAAATCTGAGTTCACGTGGGCTAAATCGATGAATGTGAAGCTAAATTTCTTCAATCTAACCATCAAATCTGAGTTCACGTGGGCTAAATCGATGAATGTGAAGCTAAATTTCTTCAATCTAACCATCAAATCTGAGTTCACGTGGGCTAAATCGATGAATGTGAAGCTAAATTTCTTCAATCTAACCATCAAATCTGAGTTCACGTGGGCTAAATCGATGAATGTGAAGCTAAATTTCTTCAATCTAACCATCAAATCTGAGTTCACGTGGGCTAAATCGATGAATGTGAAGCTAAATTTCTTCAATCTAACCATCAAATCTGAGTTCACGTGGGCTAAATCGATGAATGTGAAGCTAAATTTCTTCAATCTAACCATCAAATCTGAGTTCACGTGGGCTAAATCGATGAATGTGAAGCTAAATTTCTTCAATCTAACCATCAAATCTGAGTTCACGTGGGCTAAATCGATGAATGTGAAGCTAAATTTCTTCAATCTAACCATCAAATCTGAGTTCACGTGGGCTAAATCGATGAATGTGAAGCTAAATTTCTTCAATCTAACCATCAAATCTGAGTTCACGTGGGCTAAATCGATGAATGTGAAGCTAAATTTCTTCAATCTAACCATCAAATCTGAGTTCACGTGGGCTAAATCGATGAATGTGAAGCTAAATTTCTTCAATCTAACCATCAAATCTGAGTTCACGTGGGCTAAATCGATGAATGTGAAGCTAAATTTCTTCAATCTAACCATCAAATCTGAGTTCACGTGGGCTAAATCGATGAATGTGAAGCTAAATTTCTTCAATCTAACCATCAAATCTGAGTTCACGTGGGCTAAATCGATGAATGTGAAGCTAAATTTCTTCAATCTAACCATCAAATCTGAGTTCACGTGGGCTAAATCGATGAATGTGAAGCTAAATTTCTTCAATCTAACCATCAAATCTGAGTTCACGTGGGCTAAATCGATGAATGTGAAGCTAAATTTCTTCAATCTAACCATCAAATCTGAGTTCACGTGGGCTAAATCGATGAATGTGAAGCTAAATTTCTTCAATCTAACCATCAAATCTGAGTTCACGTGGGCTAAATCGATGAATGTGAAGCTAAATTTCTTCAATCTAACCATCAAATCTGAGTTCACGTGGGCTAAATCGATGAATGTGAAGCTAAATTTCTTCAATCTAACCATCAAATCTGAGTTCACGTGGGCTAAATCGATGAATGTGAAGCTAAATTTCTTCAATCTAACCATCAAATCTGAGTTCACGTGGGCTAAATCGATGAATGTGAAGCTAAATTTCTTCAATCTAACCATCAAATCTGAGTTCACGTGGGCTAAATCGATGAATGTGAAGCTAAATTTCTTCAATCTAACCATCAAATCTGAGTTCACGTGGGCTAAATCGATGAATGTGAAGCTAAATTTCTTCAATCTAACCATCAAATCTGAGTTCACGTGGGCTAAATCGATGAATGTGAAGCTAAATTTCTTCAATCTAACCATCAAATCTGAGTTCACGTGGGCTAAATCGATGAATGTGAAGCTAAATTTCTTCAATCTAACCATCAAATCTGAGTTCACGTGGGCTAAATCGATGAATGTGAAGCTAAATTTCTTCAATCTAACCATCAAATCTGAGTTCACGTGGGCTAAATCGATGAATGTGAAGCTAAATTTCTTCAATCTAACCA
This sequence comes from Taenia multiceps, assembly GCA_001923025.3. Lineage (NCBI taxonomy): Eukaryota > Metazoa > Platyhelminthes > Cestoda > Cyclophyllidea > Taeniidae > Taenia > Taenia multiceps. The sequence continues at coordinate 12,559 of MRSW03000566.1, forward strand.
TCAAATCTGAGTTCACGTGGGCTAAATCGATGAATGTGAAGCTAAATTTCTTCAATCTAACCATCAAATCTGAGTTCACGTGGGCTAAATCGATGAATGTGAAGCTAAATTTCTTCAATCTAACCATCAAATCTGAGTTCACGTGGGCTAAATCGATGAATGTGAAGCTAAATTTCTTCAATCTAACCATCAAATCTGAGTTCACGTGGGCTAAATCGATGAATGTGAAGCTAAATTTCTTCAATCTAACCATCAAATCTGAGTTCACGTGGGCTAAATCGATGAATGTGAAGCTAAATTTCTTCAATCTAACCATCAAATCTGAGTTCACGTGGGCTAAATCGATGAATGTGAAGCTAAATTTCTTCAATCTAACCATCAAATCTGAGTTCACGTGGGCTAAATCGATGAATGTGAAGCTAAATTTCTTCAATCTAACCATCAAATCTGAGTTCACGTGGGCTAAATCGATGAATGTGAAGCTAAATTTCTTCAATCTAACCATCAAATCTGAGTTCACGTGGGCTAAATCGATGAATGTGAAGCTAAATTTCTTCAATCTAACCATCAAATCTGAGTTCACGTGGGCTAAATCGATGAATGTGAAGCTAAATTTCTTCAATCTAACCATCAAATCTGAGTTCACGTGGGCTAAATCGATGAATGTGAAGCTAAATTTCTTCAATCTAACCATCAAATCTGAGTTCACGTGGGCTAAATCGATGAATGTGAAGCTAAATTTCTTCAATCTAACCATCAAATCTGAGTTCACGTGGGCTAAATCGATGAATGTGAAGCTAAATTTCTTCAATCTAACCATCAAATCTGAGTTCACGTGGGCTAAATCGATGAATGTGAAGCTAAATTTCTTCAATCTAACCATCAAATCTGAGTTCACGTGGGCTAAATCGATGAATGTGAAGCTAAATTTCTTCAATCTAACCATCAAATCTGAGTTCACGTGGGCTAAATCGATGAATGTGAAGCTAAATTTCTTCAATCTAACCATCAAATCTGAGTTCACGTGGGCTAAATCGATGAATGTGAAGCTAAATTTCTTCAATCTAACCATCAAATCTGAGTTCACGTGGGCTAAATCGATGAATGTGAAGCTAAATTTCTTCAATCTAACCATCAAATCTGAGTTCACGTGGGCTAAATCGATGAATGTGAAGCTAAATTTCTTCAATCTAACCATCAAATCTGAGTTCACGTGGGCTAAATCGATGAATGTGAAGCTAAATTTCTTCAATCTAACCATCAAATCTGAGTTCACGTGGGCTAAATCGATGAATGTGAAGCTAAATTTCTTCAATCTAACCATCAAATCTGAGTTCACGTGGGCTAAATCGATGAATGTGAAGCTAAATTTCTTCAATCTAACCATCAAATCTGAGTTCACGTGGGCTAAATCGATGAATGTGAAGCTAAATTTCTTCAATCTAACCATCAAATCTGAGTTCACGTGGGCTAAATCGATGAATGTGAAGCTAAATTTCTTCAATCTAACCATCAAATCTGAGTTCACGTGGGCTAAATCGATGAATGTGAAGCTAAATTTCTTCAATCTAACCATCAAATCTGAGTTCACGTGGGCTAAATCGATGAATGTGAAGCTAAATTTCTTCAATCTAACCATCAAATCTGAGTTCACGTGGGCTAAATCGATGAATGTGAAGCTAAATTTCTTCAATCTAACCATCAAATCTGAGTTCACGTGGGCTAAATCGATGAATGTGAAGCTAAATTTCTTCAATCTAACCATCAAATCTGAGTTCACGTGGGCTAAATCGATGAATGTGAAGCTAAATTTCTTCAATCTAACCATCAAATCTGAGTTCACGTGGGCTAAATCGATGAATGTGAAGCTAAATTTCTTCAATCTAACCATCAAATCTGAGTTCACGTGGGCTAAATCGATGAATGTGAAGCTAAATTTCTTCAATCTAACCATCAAATCTGAGTTCACGTGGGCTAAATCGATGAATGTGAAGCTAAATTTCTTCAATCTAACCATCAAATCTGAGTTCACGTGGGCTAAATCGATGAATGTGAAGCTAAATTTCTTCAATCTAACCATCAAATCTGAGTTCACGTGGGCTAAATCGATGAATGTGAAGCTAAATTTCTTCAATCTAACCATCAAATCTGAGTTCACGTGGGCTAAATCGATGAATGTGAAGCTAAATTTCTTCAATCTAACCATCAAATCTGAGTTCACGTGGGCTAAATCGATGAATGTGAAGCTAAATTTCTTCAATCTAACCATCAAATCTGAGTTCACGTGGGCTAAATCGATGAATGTGAAGCTAAATTTCTTCAATCTAACCATCAAATCTGAGTTCACGTGGGCTAAATCGATGAATGTGAAGCTAAATTTCTTCAATCTAACCATCAAATCTGAGTTCACGTGGGCTAAATCGATGAATGTGAAGCTAAATTTCTTCAATCTAACCATCAAATCTGAGTTCACGTGGGCTAAATCGATGAATGTGAAGCTAAATTTCTTCAATCTAACCATCAAATCTGAGTTCACGTGGGCTAAATCGATGAATGTGAAGCTAAATTTCTTCAATCTAACCATCAAATCTGAGTTCACGTGGGCTAAATCGATGAATGTGAAGCTAAATTTCTTCAATCTAACCATCAAATCTGAGTTCACGTGGGCTAAATCGATGAATGTGAAGCTAAATTTCTTCAATCTAACCATCAAATCTGAGTTCACGTGGGCTAAATCGATGAATGTGAAGCTAAATTTCTTCAATCTAACCATCAAATCTGAGTTCACGTGGGCTAAATCGATGAATGTGAAGCTAAATTTCTTCAATCTAACCATCAAATCTGAGTTCACGTGGGCTAAATCGATGAATGTGAAGCTAAATTTCTTCAATCTAACCATCAAATCTGAGTTCACGTGGGCTAAATCGATGAATGTGAAGCTAAATTTCTTCAATCTAACCATCAAATCTGAGTTCACGTGGGCTAAATCGATGAATGTGAAGCTAAATTTCTTCAATCTAACCATCAAATCTGAGTTCACGTGGGCTAAATCGATGAATGTGAAGCTAAATTTCTTCAATCTAACCATCAAATCTGAGTTCACGTGGGCTAAATCGATGAATGTGAAGCTAAATTTCTTCAATCTAACCATCAAATCTGAGTTCACGTGGGCTAAATCGATGAATGTGAAGCTAAATTTCTTCAATCTAACCATCAAATCTGAGTTCACGTGGGCTAAATCGATGAATGTGAAGCTAAATTTCTTCAATCTAACCATCAAATCTGAGTTCACGTGGGCTAAATCGATGAATGTGAAGCTAAATTTCTTCAATCTAACCATCAAATCTGAGTTCACGTGGGCTAAATCGATGAATGTGAAGCTAAATTTCTTCAATCTAACCATCAAATCTGAGTTCACGTGGGCTAAATCGATGAATGTGAAGCTAAATTTCTTCAATCTAACCATCAAATCTGAGTTCACGTGGGCTAAATCGATGAATGTGAAGCTAAATTTCTTCAATCTAACCATCAAATCTGAGTTCACGTGGGCTAAATCGATGAATGTGAAGCTAAATTTCTTCAATCTAACCATCAAATCTGAGTTCACGTGGGCTAAATCGATGAATGTGAAGCTAAATTTCTTCAATCTAACCATCAAATCTGAGTTCACGTGGGCTAAATCGATGAATGTGAAGCTAAATTTCTTCAATCTAACCATCAAATCTGAGTTCACGTGGGCTAAATCGATGAATGTGAAGCTAAATTTCTTCAATCTAACCATCAAATCTGAGTTCACGTGGGCTAAATCGATGAATGTGAAGCTAAATTTCTTCAATCTAACCATCAAATCTGAGTTCACGTGGGCTAAATCGATGAATGTGAAGCTAAATTTCTTCAATCTAACCATCAAATCTGAGTTCACGTGGGCTAAATCGATGAATGTGAAGCTAAATTTCTTCAATCTAACCATCAAATCTGAGTTCACGTGGGCTAAATCGATGAATGTGAAGCTAAATTTCTTCAATCTAACCATCAAATCTGAGTTCACGTGGGCTAAATCGATGAATGTGAAGCTAAATTTCTTCAATCTAACCATCAAATCTGAGTTCACGTGGGCTAAATCGATGAATGTGAAGCTAAATTTCTTCAATCTAACCATCAAATCTGAGTTCACGTGGGCTAAATCGATGAATGTGAAGCTAAATGTCTTCAATCTAACCATCAAATCTGAGTTCACGTGGGCTAAATCGATGAATGTGAAGCTAAATTTCTTCAATCTAACCATCAAATCTGAGTTCACGTGGGCTAAATCGATGAATGTGAAGCTAAATTTCTTCAATCTAACCATCAAATCTGAGTTCACGTGGGCTAAATCGATGAATGTGAAGCTAAATTTCTTCAATCTAACCATCAAATCTGAGTTCACGTGGGCTAAATCGATGAATGTGAAGCTAAATTTCTTCAATCTAACCATCAAATCTGAGTTCACGTGGGCTAAATCGATGAATGTGAAGCTAAATTTCTTCAATCTAACCATCAAATCTGAGTTCACGTGGGCTAAATCGATGAATGTGAAGCTAAATTTCTTCAATCTAACCATCAAATCTGAGTTCACGTGGGCTAAATCGATGAATGTGAAGCTAAATTTCTTCAATCTAACCATCAAATCTGAGTTCACGTGGGCTAAATCGATGAATGTGAAGCTAAATTTCTTCAATCTAACCATCAAATCTGAGTTCACGTGGGCTAAATCGATGAATGTGAAGCTAAATTTCTTCAATCTAACCATCAAATCTGAGTTCACGTGGGCTAAATCGATGAATGTGAAGCTAAATTTCTTCAATCTAACCATCAAATCTGAGTTCACGTGGGCTAAATCGATGAATGTGAAGCTAAATTTCTTCAATCTAACCATCAAATCTGAGTTCACGTGGGCTAAATCGATGAATGTGAAGCTAAATTTCTTCAATCTAACCATCAAATCTGAGTTCACGTGGGCTAAATCGATGAATGTGAAGCTAAATTTCTTCAATCTAACCATCAAATCTGAGTTCACGTGGGCTAAATCGATGAATGTGAAGCTAAATTTCTTCAATCTAACCATCAAATCTGAGTTCACGTGGGCTAAATCGATGAATGTGAAGCTAAATTTCTTCAATCTAACCATCAAATCTGAGTTCACGTGGGCTAAATCGATGAATGTGAAGCTAAATTTCTTCAATCTAACCATCAAATCTGAGTTCACGTGGGCTAAATCGATGAATGTGAAGCTAAATTTCTTCAATCTAACCATCAAATCTGAGTTCACGTGGGCTAAATCGATGAATGTGAAGCTAAATTTCTTCAATCTAACCATCAAATCTGAGTTCACGTGGGCTAAATCGATGAATGTGAAGCTAAATTTCTTCAATCTAACCATCAAATCTGAGTTCACGTGGGCTAAATCGATGAATGTGAAGCTAAATTTCTTCAATCTAACCATCAAATCTGAGTTCACGTGGGCTAAATCGATGAATGTGAAGCTAAATTTCTTCAATCTAACCATCAAATCTGAGTTCACGTGGGCTAAATCGATGAATGTGAAGCTAAATTTCTTCAATCTAACCATCAAATCTGAGTTCACGTGGGCTAAATCGATGAATGTGAAGCTAAATTTCTTCAATCTAACCATCAAATCTGAGTTCACGTGGGCTAAATCGATGAATGTGAAGCTAAATTTCTTCAATCTAACCATCAAATCTGAGTTCACGTGGGCTAAATCGATGAATGTGAAGCTAAATTTCTTCAATCTAACCATCAAATCTGAGTTCACGTGGGCTAAATCGATGAATGTGAAGCTAAATTTCTTCAATCTAACCATCAAATCTGAGTTCACGTGGGCTAAATCGATGAATGTGAAGCTAAATTTCTTCAATCTAACCATCAAATCTGAGTTCACGTGGGCTAAATCGATGAATGTGAAGCTAAATTTCTTCAATCTAACCATCAAATCTGAGTTCACGTGGGCTAAATCGATGAATGTGAAGCTAAATTTCTTCAATCTAACCATCAAATCTGAGTTCACGTGGGCTAAATCGATGAATGTGAAGCTAAATTTCTTCAATCTAACCATCAAATCTGAGTTCACGTGGGCTAAATCGATGAATGTGAAGCTAAATTTCTTCAATCTAACCATCAAATCTGAGTTCACGTGGGCTAAATCGATGAATGTGAAGCTAAATTTCTTCAATCTAACCATCAAATCTGAGTTCACGTGGGCTAAATCGATGAATGTGAAGCTAAATTTCTTCAATCTAACCATCAAATCTGAGTTCACGTGGGCTAAATCGATGAATGTGAAGCTAAATTTCTTCAATCTAACCATCAAATCTGAGTTCACGTGGGCTAAATCGATGAATGTGAAGCTAAATTTCTTCAATCTAACCATCAAATCTGAGTTCACGTGGGCTAAATCGATGAATGTGAAGCTAAATTTCTTCAATCTAACCATCAAATCTGAGTTCACGTGGGCTAAATCGATGAATGTGAAGCTAAATTTCTTCAATCTAACCATCAAATCTGAGTTCACGTGGGCTAAATCGATGAATGTGAAGCTAAATTTCTTCAATCTAACCATCAAATCTGAGTTCACGTGGGCTAAATCGATGAATGTGAAGCTAAATTTCTTCAATCTAACCATCAAATCTGAGTTCACGTGGGCTAAATCGATGAATGTGAAGCTAAATTTCTTCAATCTAACCATCAAATCTGAGTTCACGTGGGCTAAATCGATGAATGTGAAGCTAAATTTCTTCAATCTAACCATCAAATCTGAGTTCACGTGGGCTAAATCGATGAATGTGAAGCTAAATTTCTTCAATCTAACCATCAAATCTGAGTTCACGTGGGCTAAATCGATGAATGTGAAGCTAAATTTCTTCAATCTAACCATCAAATCTGAGTTCACGTGGGCTAAATCGATGAATGTGAAGCTAAATTTCTTCAATCTAACCATCAAATCTGAGTTCACGTGGGCTAAATCGATGAATGTGAAGCTAAATTTCTTCAATCTAACCATCAAATCTGAGTTCACGTGGGCTAAATCGATGAATGTGAAGCTAAATTTCTTCAATCTAACCATCAAATCTGAGTTCACGTGGGCTAAATCGATGAATGTGAAGCTAAATTTCTTCAATCTAACCATCAAATCTGAGTTCACGTGGGCTAAATCGATGAATGTGAAGCTAAATTTCTTCAATCTAACCATCAAATCTGAGTTCACGTGGGCTAAATCGATGAATGTGAAGCTAAATTTCTTCAATCTAACCATCAAATCTGAGTTCACGTGGGCTAAATCGATGAATGTGAAGCTAAATTTCTTCAATCTAACCATCAAATCTGAGTTCACGTGGGCTAAATCGATGAATGTGAAGCTAAATTTCTTCAATCTAACCATCAAATCTGAGTTCACGTGGGCTAAATCGATGAATGTGAAGCTAAATTTCTTCAATCTAACCATCAAATCTGAGTTCACGTGGGCTAAATCGATGAATGTGAAGCTAAATTTCTTCAATCTAACCATCAAATCTGAGTTCACGTGGGCTAAATCGATGAATGTGAAGCTAAATTTCTTCAATCTAACCATCAAATCTGAGTTCACGTGGGCTAAATCGATGAATGTGAAGCTAAATTTCTTCAATCTAACCATCAAATCTGAGTTCACGTGGGCTAAATCGATGAATGTGAAGCTAAATTTCTTCAATCTAACCATCAAATCTGAGTTCACGTGGGCTAAATCGATGAATGTGAAGCTAAATTTCTTCAATCTAACCATCAAATCTGAGTTCACGTGGGCTAAATCGATGAATGTGAAGCTAAATTTCTTCAATCTAACCATCAAATCTGAGTTCACGTGGGCTAAATCGATGAATGTGAAGCTAAATTTCTTCAATCTAACCATCAAATCTGAGTTCACGTGGGCTAAATCGATGAATGTGAAGCTAAATTTCTTCAATCTAACCATCAAATCTGAGTTCACGTGGGCTAAATCGATGAATGTGAAGCTAAATTTCTTCAATCTAACCATCAAATCTGAGTTCACGTGGGCTAAATCGATGAATGTGAAGCTAAATTTCTTCAATCTAACCATCAAATCTGAGTTCACGTGGGCTAAATCGATGAATGTGAAGCTAAATTTCTTCAATCTAACCATCAAATCTGAGTTCACGTGGGCTAAATCGATGAATGTGAAGCTAAATTTCTTCAATCTAACCATCAAATCTGAGTTCACGTGGGCTAAATCGATGAATGTGAAGCTAAATTTCTTCAATCTAACCATCAAATCTGAGTTCACGTGGGCTAAATCGATGAATGTGAAGCTAAATTTCTTCAATCTAACCATCAAATCTGAGTTCACGTGGGCTAAATCGATGAATGTGAAGCTAAATTTCTTCAATCTAACCATCAAATCTGAGTTCACGTGGGCTAAATCGATGAATGTGAAGCTAAATTTCTTCAATCTAACCATCAAATCTGAGTTCACGTGGGCTAAATCGATGAATGTGAAGCTAAATTTCTTCAATCTAACCATCAAATCTGAGTTCACGTGGGCTAAATCGATGAATGTGAAGCTAAATTTCTTCAATCTAACCATCAAATCTGAGTTCACGTGGGCTAAATCGATGAATGTGAAGCTAAATTTCTTCAATCTAACCATCAAATCTGAGTTCACGTGGGCTAAATCGATGAATGTGAAGCTAAATTTCTTCAATCTAACCATCAAATCTGAGTTCACGTGGGCTAAATCGATGAATGTGAAGCTAAATTTCTTCAATCTAACCATCAAATCTGAGTTCACGTGGGCTAAATCGATGAATGTGAAGCTAAATTTCTTCAATCTAACCATCAAATCTGAGTTCACGTGGGCTAAATCGATGAATGTGAAGCTAAATTTCTTCAATCTAACCATCAAATCTGAGTTCACGTGGGCTAAATCGATGAATGTGAAGCTAAATTTCTTCAATCTAACCATCAAATCTGAGTTCACGTGGGCTAAATCGATGAATGTGAAGCTAAATTTCTTCAATCTAACCATCAAATCTGAGTTCACGTGGGCTAAATCGATGAATGTGAAGCTAAATTTCTTCAATCTAACCATCAAATCTGAGTTCACGTGGGCTAAATCGATGAATGTGAAGCTAAATTTCTTCAATCTAACCATCAAATCTGAGTTCACGTGGGCTAAATCGATGAATGTGAAGCTAAATTTCTTCAATCTAACCATCAAATCTGAGTTCACGTGGGCTAAATCGATGAATGTGAAGCTAAATTTCTTCAATCTAACCATCAAATCTGAGTTCACGTGGGCTAAATCGATGAATGTGAAGCTAAATTTCTTCAATCTAACCATCAAATCTGAGTTCACGTGGGCTAAATCGATGAATGTGAAGCTAAATTTCTTCAATCTAACCATCAAATCTGAGTTCACGTGGGCTAAATCGATGAATGTGAAGCTAAATTTCTTCAATCTAACCATCAAATCTGAGTTCACGTGGGCTAAATCGATGAATGTGAAGCTAAATTTCTTCAATCTAACCATCAAATCTGAGTTCACGTGGGCTAAATCGATGAATGTGAAGCTAAATTTCTTCAATCTAACCATCAAATCTGAGTTCACGTGGGCTAAATCGATGAATGTGAAGCTAAATTTCTTCAATCTAACCATCAAATCTGAGTTCACGTGGGCTAAATCGATGAATGTGAAGCTAAATTTCTTCAATCTAACCATCAAATCTGAGTTCACGTGGGCTAAATCGATGAATGTGAAGCTAAATTTCTTCAATCTAACCATCAAATCTGAGTTCACGTGGGCTAAATCGATGAATGTGAAGCTAAATTTCTTCAATCTAACCATCAAATCTGAGTTCACGTGGGCTAAATCGATGAATGTGAAGCTAAATTTCTTCAATCTAACCATCAAATCTGAGTTCACGTGGGCTAAATCGATGAATGTGAAGCTAAATTTCTTCAATCTAACCATCAAATCTGAGTTCACGTGGGCTAAATCGATGAATGTGAAGCTAAATTTCTTCAATCTAACCATCAAATCTGAGTTCACGTGGGCTAAATCGATGAATGTGAAGCTAAATTTCTTCAATCTAACCATCAAATCTGAGTTCACGTGGGCTAAATCGATGAATGTGAAGCTAAATTTCTTCAATCTAACCATCAAATCTGAGTTCACGTGGGCTAAATCGATGAATGTGAAGCTAAATTTCTTCAATCTAACCATCAAATCTGAGTTCACGTGGGCTAAATCGATGAATGTGAAGCTAAATTTCTTCAATCTAACCATCAAATCTGAGTTCACGTGGGCTAAATCGATGAATGTGAAGCTAAATTTCTTCAATCTAACCATCAAATCTGAGTTCACGTGGGCTAAATCGATGAATGTGAAGCTAAATTTCTTCAATCTAACCATCAAATCTGAGTTCACGTGGGCTAAATCGATGAATGTGAAGCTAAATTTCTTCAATCTAACCATCAAATCTGAGTTCACGTGGGCTAAATCGATGAATGTGAAGCTAAATTTCTTCAATCTAACCATCAAATCTGAGTTCACGTGGGCTAAATCGATGAATGTGAAGCTAAATTTCTTCAATCTAACCATCAAATCTGAGTTCACGTGGGCTAAATCGATGAATGTGAAGCTAAATTTCTTCAATCTAACCATCAAATCTGAGTTCACGTGGGCTAAATCGATGAATGTGAAGCTAAATTTCTTCAATCTAACCATCAAATCTGAGTTCACGTGGGCTAAATCGATGAATGTGAAGCTAAATTTCTTCAATCTAACCATCAAATCTGAGTTCACGTGGGCTAAATCGATGAATGTGAAGCTAAATTTCTTCAATCTAACCATCAAATCTGAGTTCACGTGGGCTAAATCGATGAATGTGAAGCTAAATTTCTTCAATCTAACCATCAAATCTGAGTTCACGTGGGCTAAATCGATGAATGTGAAGCTAAATTTCTTCAATCTAACCATCAAATCTGAGTTCACGTGGGCTAAATCGATGAATGTGAAGCTAAATTTCTTCAATCTAACCATCAAATCTGAGTTCACGTGGGCTAAATCGATGAATGTGAAGCTAAATTTCTTCAATCTAACCATCAAATCTGAGTTCACGTGGGCTAAATCGATGAATGTGAAGCTAAATTTCTTCAATCTAACCATCAAATCTGAGTTCACGTGGGCTAAATCGATGAATGTGAAGCTAAATTTCTTCAATCTAACCATCAAATCTGAGTTCACGTGGGCTAAATCGATGAATGTGAAGCTAAATTTCTTCAATCTAACCATCAAATCTGAGTTCACGTGGGCTAAATCGATGAATGTGAAGCTAAATTTCTTCAATCTAACCATCAAATCTGAGTTCACGTGGGCTAAATCGATGAATGTGAAGCTAAATTTCTTCAATCTAACCATCAAATCTGAGTTCACGTGGGCTAAATCGATGAATGTGAAGCTAAATTTCTTCAATCTAACCATCAAATCTGAGTTCACGTGGGCTAAATCGATGAATGTGAAGCTAAATTTCTTCAATCTAACCATCAAATCTGAGTTCACGTGGGCTAAATCGATGAATGTGAAGCTAAATTTCTTCAATCTAACCATCAAATCTGAGTTCACGTGGGCTAAATCGATGAATGTGAAGCTAAATTTCTTCAATCTAACCATCAAATCTGAGTTCACGTGGGCTAAATCGATGAATGTGAAGCTAAATTTCTTCAATCTAACCATCAAATCTGAGTTCACGTGGCTAAATCGATGAATGTGAAGCTAAATTTCTTCAATCTAACCATCAAATCTGAGTTCACGTGGGCTAAATCGATGAATGTGAAGCTAAATTTCTTCAATCTAACCATCAAATCTGAGTTCACGTGGGCTAAATCGATGAATGTGAAGCTAAATTTCTTCAATCTAACCATCAAATCTGAGTTCACGTGGGCTAAATCGATGAATGTGAAGCTAAATTTCTTCAATCTAACCATCAAATCTGAGTTCACGTGGGCTAAATCGATGAATGTGAAGCTAAATTTCTTCAATCTAACCATCAAATCTGAGTTCACGTGGGCTAAATCGATGAATGTGAAGCTAAATTTCTTCAATCTAACCATCAAATCTGAGTTCACGTGGGCTAAATCGATGAATGTGAAGCTAAATTTCTTCAATCTAACCATCAAATCTGAGTTCACGTGGGCTAAATCGATGAATGTGAAGCTAAATTTCTTCAATCTAACCATCAAATCTGAGTTCACGTGGGCTAAATCGATGAATGTGAAGCTAAATTTCTTAAATCTAACCATCAAATCTGAGTTCACGTGGGCTAAATCGATGAATGTGAAGCTAAATTTCTTCAATCTAACCATCAAATCTGAGTTCACGTGGGCTAAATCGATGAATGTGAAGCTAAATTTCTTCAATCTAACCATCAAATCTGAGTTCACGTGGGCTAAATCGATGAATGTGAAGCTAAATTTCTTCAATCTAACCATCAAATCTGAGTTCACGTGGGCTAAATCGATGAATGTGAAGCTAAATTTCTTCAATCTAACCATCAAATCTGAGTTCACGTGGGCTAAATCGATGAATGTGAAGCTAAATTTCTTCAATCTAACCATCAAATCTGAGTTCACGTGGGCTAAATCGATGAATGTGAAGCTAAATTTCTTCAATCTAACCATCAAATCTGAGTTCACGTGGGCTAAATCGATGAATGTGAAGCTAAATTTCTTCAATCTAACCATCAAATCTGAGTTCACGTGGGCTAAATCGATGAATGTGAAGCTAAATTTCTTCAATCTAACCATCAAATCTGAGTTCACGTGGGCTAAATCGATGAATGTGAAGCTAAATTTCTTCAATCTAACCATCAAATCTGAGTTCACGTGGGCTAAATCGATGAATGTGAAGCTAAATTTCTTCAATCTAACCATCAAATCTGAGTTCACGTGGGCTAAATCGATGAATGTGAAGCTAAATTTCTTCAATCTAACCATCAAATCTGAGTTCACGTGGGCTAAATCGATGAATGTGAAGCTAAATTTCTTCAATCTAACCATCAAATCTGAGTTCACGTGGGCTAAATCGATGAATGTGAAGCTAAATTTCTTCAATCTAACCATCAAATCTGAGTTCACGTGGGCTAAATCGATGAATGTGAAGCTAAATTTCTTCAATCTAACCATCAAATCTGAGTTCACGTGGGCTAAATCGATGAATGTGAAGCTAAATTTCTTCAATAACCATCAAATCTGAGTTCACGTGGGCTAAATCGACGAATGTGAAGCTAAATTCTTCATCTAACCATCAAATCTGAGTTCACGTGGGCTAAATCGATGAATGTGAAGCTAAATTTCTTCAATCTAACCATCAAATCTGAGTTCACGTGGGCTAAATCGATGAATGTGAAGCTAAATTTCTTCAATCTAACCATCAATCTGAGTTCACGTGCTAAATCGATGAATGTGAAGCTAAATTTCTTCAATCTACCATCAAATCTGAGTTCACGTGGGCTAATCGATAATGTGAAGCTAAATTTCTTCAATCTAACCATCAATCTGAGTTCACGTGGGCTAAATCGATGAATGTAAGCTAAATTTCTTCAATCTAACCATCAAATCTGAGTTCACGTGGGCTAATCGATGAATGTGAAGCTAAATTTCTTCAATCTAACCATCAAATCTGAGTTCACGTGGCTAAATCGATGAATGTGAAGCTAAATTTCTTCAATCTACCATCAATCTGAGTTCACGTGGGCTAAATCGATGAATGTGAAGCTAAATTTCTTCATCTAACCATCAATCTGAGTTCACGTGGGCTAAATCGACGAATGTGAAGCTAATCTCTTCAATCAACCATCAAATCTGAGTTCACGTGGGCTAAATCGATGAATGTGAAGTAATTTCTTCAATCTACCATCAAATCTGAGTTCACGTGGGCTAAATCGATGAATGTGAAGCTAAATTTCTTCAATCTAACCATCAAATCTGAGTTCACGTGGGCTAAATCGATGAATGTGGAGCTAATTCTTCATCTAAAACCATCAATCTGAGTTCACGTGGCGCTAATCGATGAATG
>MRSW03000567.1:0-29442 GCA_001923025.3 Taenia multiceps
AAATCGATGAATGTGAAGCTAAATTTCTTCAATCTAACCATCAAATCTGAGTTCACGTGGGCTAAATCGATGAATGTGAAGCTAAATTTCTTCAATCTAACCATCAAATCTGAGTTCACGTGGGCTAAATCGACGAATGTGAAGCTAAATTTCTTCAATCAACCATCAAATCTGAGTTCACGTGGGCTAAATCGACGAATGTGAAGCTAAATTCTTCAATCTAACATCAAATCTGAGTCACGTGGGCTAAATCGATGAATGTGAAGCTAAATTCTTCAATCTAACCATCAAATCTGAGTTCACGTGGGCTAAATCGACGAATGTGAAGCTAAATTCTTCAATCTAACCATCAAATCTGAGTTCACGTGGGCTAAATCGATGAATGTGAAGCTAAATTTCTTCAATCTAACCATCAAATCTGAGTTCACGTGGGCTAAATCGATGAATGTGAAGCTAAATTCTTCAATCTAACCATCAAATCTGAGTTCACGTGGGCTAAATCGACGAATGTGAAGCTAAATTTCTTCAATCTAACCATCAAATCTGAGTTCACGTGGGCTAAATCGATGAATGTGAAGCTAAATTTCTTCAATCTAACCATCAAATCTGAGTTCACGTGGGCTAAATCGATGAATGTGAAGCTAAATTTCTTCAATCTAACCATCAAATCTGAGTTCACGTGGGCTAAATCGATGAATGTGAAGCTAAATTTCTTCAATCTAACCATCAAATCTGAGTTCACGTGGGCTAAATCGACGAATGTGAAGCTAAATTTCTTCAATCTAACCATCAAATCTGAGTTCACGTGGGCTAAATCGATGAATGTGAAGCTAAATTTCTTCAATCTAACCATCAAATCTGAGTTCACGTGGGCTAAATCGATGAATGTGAAGCTAAATTCTTCAATCTAACCATCAAATCTGAGTTCACGTGGGCTAAATCGATGAATGTGAAGCTAAATTTCTTCAATCTAACCATCAAATCTGAGTTCACGTGGGCTAAATCGACGAATGTGAAGCTAAATTTCTTCAATCTAACCATCAAATCTGAGTTCACGTGGGCTAAATCGATGAATGTGAAGCTAAATTTCTTCAATCTAACCATCAAATCTGAGTTCACGTGGGCTAAATCGACGAATGTGAAGCTAAATTCTTCAATCTAACCATCAAATCTGAGTTCACGTGGGCTAAATCGACGAATGTGAAGCTAAATTTCTTCAATCTAACCATCAAATCTGAGTTCACGTGGGCTAAATCGCGAATGTGAAGCTAAATTTCTTCAATCTAACCATCAAATCTGAGTTCACGTGGGCTAAATCGACGAATGTGAAGCTAAATTTCTTCAATCTAACCATCAAATCTGAGTTCACGTGGGCTAAATCGATGAATGTGAAGCTAAATTTCTTCAATCTAACCATCAAATCTGAGTTCACGTGGGCTAAATCGATGAATGTGAAGCTAAATTTCTTCAATCTAACCATCAAATCTGAGTTCACGTGGGCTAAATCGATGAATGTGAAGCTAAATTTCTTCAATCTAACCATCAAATCTGAGTTCACGTGGGCTAAATCGATGAATGTGAAGCTAAATTTCTTCAATCTAACCATCAAATCTGAGTTCACGTGGGCTAAATCGATGAATGTGAAGCTAAATTTCTTCAATCTAACCATCAAATCTGAGTTCACGTGGGCTAAATCGACGAATGTGAAGCTAAATTTCTTCAATCTAACCATCAAATCTGAGTTCACGTGGGCTAAATCGATGAATGTGAAGCTAAATTTCTTCAATCTAACCATCAAATCTGAGTTCACGTGGGCTAAATCGATGAATGTGAAGCTAAATTTCTTCAATCTAACCATCAAATCTGAGTTCACGTGGGCTAAATCGATGAATGTGAAGCTAAATTTCTTCAATCTAACCATCAAATCTGAGTTCACGTGGGCTAAATCGATGAATGTGAAGCTAAATTTCTTCAATCTAACCATCAAATCTGAGTTCACGTGGGCTAAATCGATGAATGTGAAGCTAAATTTCTTCAATCTAACCATCAAATCTGAGTTCACGTGGGCTAAATCGATGAATGTGAAGCTAAATTTCTTCAATCTAACCATCAAATCTGAGTTCACGTGGGCTAAATCGACGAATGTGAAGCTAAATTTCTTCAATCTAACCATCAAATCTGAGTTCACGTGGGCTAAATCGATGAATGTGAAGCTAAATTTCTTCAATCTAACCATCAAATCTGAGTTCACGTGGGCTAAATCGATGAATGTGAAGCTAAATTTCTTCAATCTAACCATCAAATCTGAGTTCACGTGGGCTAAATCGATGAATGTGAAGCTAAATTTCTTCAATCTAACCATCAAATCTGAGTTCACGTGGGCTAAATCGATGAATGTGAAGCTAAATTTCTTCAATCTAACCATCAAATCTGAGTTCACGTGGGCTAAATCGATGAATGTGAAGCTAAATTCTTCAATCTAACCATCAAATCTGAGTTCACGTGGGCTAAATCGACGAATGTGAAGCTAAATTTCTTCAATCTAACCATCAAATCTGAGTTCACGTGGGCTAAATCGATGAATGTGAAGCTAAATTTCTTCAATCTAACCATCAAATCTGAGTTCACGTGGGCTAAATCGATGAATGTGAAGCTAAATTTCTTCAATCTAACCATCAAATCTGAGTTCACGTGGGCTAAATCGATGAATGTGAAGCTAAATTTCTTCAATCTAACCATCAAATCTGAGTTCACGTGGGCTAAATCGACGAATGTGAAGCTAAATTTCTTCAATCTAACCATCAAATCTGAGTTCACGTGGGCTAAATCGATGAATGTGAAGCTAAATTTCTTCAATCTAACCATCAAATCTGAGTTCACGTGGGCTAAATCGATGAATGTGAAGCTAAATTTCTTCAATCTAACCATCAAATCTGAGTTCACGTGGGCTAAATCGATGAATGTGAAGCTAAATTTCTTCAATCTAACCATCAAATCTGAGTTCACGTGGGCTAAATCGATGAATGTGAAGCTAAATTTCTTCAATCTAACCATCAAATCTGAGTTCACGTGGGCTAAATCGACGAATGTGAAGCTAAATTTCTTCAATCTAACCATCAAATCTGAGTTCACGTGGGCTAAATCGATGAATGTGAAGCTAAATTTCTTCAATCTAACCATCAAATCTGAGTTCACGTGGGCTAAATCGACGAATGTGAAGCTAAATTTCTTCAATCTAACCATCAAATCTGAGTTCACGTGGGCTAAATCGATGAATGAAGCTAAATTTCTTCAATCTAACCATCAAATCTGAGTTCACGTGGGCTAAATCGATGAATGTGAAGCTAAATTCTTCAATCTAACCATCAAATCTGAGTTCACGTGGGCTAAATCGACGAATGTGAAGCTAAATTTCTTCAATCTAACCATCAAATCTGAGTTCACGTGGGCTAAATCGATGAATGTGAAGCTAAATTTCTTCAATCTAACCATCAAATCTGAGTTCACGTGGGCTAAATCGATGAATGTGAAGCTAAATTTCTTCAATCTAACCATCAAATCTGAGTTCACGTGGGCTAAATCGACGAATGTGAAGCTAAATTTCTTCAATCTAACCATCAAATCTGAGTTCACGTGGGCTAAATCGATGAATGTGAAGCTAAATTTCTTCAATCTAACCATCAAATCTGAGTTCACGTGGGCTAAATCGATGAATGTGAAGCTAAATTTCTTCAATCTAACCATCAAATCTGAGTTCACGTGGGCTAAATCGATGAATGTGAAGCTAAATTTCTTCAATCTAACCATCAAATCTGAGTTCACGTGGGCTAAATCGATGAATGTGAAGCTAAATTTCTTCAATCTAACCATCAAATCTGAGTTCACGTGGGCTAAATCGATGAATGTGAAGCTAAATTTCTTCAATCTAACCATCAAATCTGAGTTCACGTGGGCTAAATCGATGAATGTGAAGCTAAATTTCTTCAATCTAACCATCAAATCTGAGTTCACGTGGGCTAAATCGATGAATGTGAAGCTAAATTTCTTCAATCTAACCATCAAATCTGAGTTCACGTGGGCTAAATCGATGAATGTGAAGCTAAATTTCTTCAATCTAACCATCAAATCTGAGTTCACGTGGGCTAAATCGATGAATGTGAAGCTAAATTTCTTCAATCTAACCATCAAATCTGAGTTCACGTGGGCTAAATCGATGAATGTGAAGCTAAATTTCTTCAATCTAACCATCAAATCTGAGTTCACGTGGGCTAAATCGATGAATGTGAAGCTAAATTCTTCAATCTAACCATCAAATCTGAGTTCACGTGGGCTAAATCGATGAATGTGAAGCTAAATTTCTTCAATCTAACCATCAAATCTGAGTTCACGTGGGCTAAATCGACGAATGTGAAGCTAAATTTCTTCAATCTAACCATCAAATCTGAGTTCACGTGGGCTAAATCGCGAATGTGAAGCTAAATTTCTTCAATCTAACCATCAAATCTGAGTTCACGTGGGCTAAATCGGAATGTGAAGCTAAATTTCTTCAATCTAACCATCAAATCTGAGTTCACGTGGGCTAAATCGATGAATGTGAAGCTAAATTTCTTCAATCTAACCATCAAATCTGAGTTCACGTGGGCTAAATCGACGAATGTGAAGCTAAATTTCTTCAATCTAACCATCAAATCTGAGTTCACGTGGGCTAAATCGACGAATGTGAAGCTAAATTTCTTCAATCTAACCATCAAATCTGAGTTCACGTGGGCTAAATCGATGAATGTGAAGCTAAATTTCTTCAATCTAACCATCAAATCTGAGTTCACGTGGGCTAAATCGATGAATGTGAAGCTAAATTTCTTCAATCTAACCATCAAATCTGAGTTCACGTGGGCTAAATCGATGAATGTGAAGCTAAATTCTTCAATCTAACCATCAAATCTGAGTTCACGTGGGCTAAATCGATGAATGTGAAGCTAAATTTCTTCAATCTAACCATCAAATCTGAGTTCACGTGGGCTAAATCGATGAATGTGAAGCTAAATTTCTTCAATCTAACCATCAAATCTGAGTTCACGTGGGCTAAATCGATGAATGTGAAGCTAAATTTCTTCAATCTAACCATCAAATCTGAGTTCACGTGGGCTAAATCGATGAATGTGAAGCTAAATTTCTTCAATCTAACCATCAAATCTGAGTTCACGTGGGCTAAATCGACGAATGTGAAGCTAAATTTCTTCAATCTAACCATCAAATCTGAGTTCACGTGGGCTAAATCGATGAATGTGAAGCTAAATTTCTTCAATCTAACCATCAAATCTGAGTTCACGTGGGCTAAATCGATGAATGTGAAGCTAAATTTCTTCAATCTAACCATCAAATCTGAGTTCACGTGGGCTAAATCGATGAATGTGAAGCTAAATTTCTTCAATCTAACCATCAAATCTGAGTTCACGTGGGCTAAATCGATGAATGTGAAGCTAAATTCTTCAATCTAACCATCAAATCTGAGTTCACGTGGGCTAAATCGATGAATGTGAAGCTAAATTTCTTCAATCTAACCATCAAATCTGAGTTCACGTGGGCTAAATCGATGAATGTGAAGCTAAATTTCTTCAATCTAACCATCAAATCTGAGTTCACGTGGGCTAAATCGATGAATGTGAAGCTAAATTTCTTCAATCTAACCATCAAATCTGAGTTCACGTGGGCTAAATCGATGAATGTGAAGCTAAATTTCTTCAATCTAACCATCAAATCTGAGTTCACGTGGGCTAAATCGATGAATGTGAAGCTAAATTTCTTCAATCTAACCATCAAATCTGAGTTCACGTGGGCTAAATCGACGAATGTGAAGCTAAATTTCTTCAATCTAACCATCAAATCTGAGTTCACGTGGGCTAAATCGATGAATGTGAAGCTAAATTTCTTCAATCTAACCATCAAATCTGAGTTCACGTGGGCTAAATCGATGAATGTGAAGCTAAATTTCTTCAATCTAACCATCAAATCTGAGTTCACGTGGGCTAAATCGACGATGTGAAGCTAAATTTCTTCAATCTAACCATCAAATCTGAGTTCACGTGGGCTAAATCGATGAATGAAGCTAAATTCTTCAATCTAACCATCAAATCTGAGTTCACGTGGGCTAAATCGATGAATGTGAAGCTAAATTTCTTCAATCTAACCATCAAATCTGAGTTCACGTGGGCTAAATCGATGAATGTGAAGCTAAATTTCTTCAATCTAACCATCAAATCTGAGTTCACGTGGGCTAAATCGATGAATGTGAAGCTAAATTTCTTCAATCTAACCATCAAATCTGAGTTCACGTGGGCTAAATCGATGAATGTGAAGCTAAATTCTTCAATCTAACCATCAAATCTGAGTTCACGTGGGCTAAATCGATGAATGTGAAGCATTTCTTCAATCTAACCATCAAATCTGAGTTCACGTGGGCTAAATCGATGAATGTGAAGCTAAATTTCTTCAATCTAACCATCAAATCTGAGTTCACGTGGGCTAAATCGACGAATGTGAAGCTAAATTTCTTCAATCTAACCATCAAATCTGAGTTCACGTGGGCTAAATCGATGAATGTGAAGCTAAATTCTTCAATCTAACCATCAAATCTGAGTTCACGTGGGCTAAATCGATGAATGTGAAGCTAAATTTCTTCAATCTAACCATCAAATCTGAGTTCACGTGGGCTAAATCGATGAATGTGAAGCTAAATTTCTTCAATCTAACCATCAAATCTGAGTTCACGTGGGCTAAATCGATGAATGTGAAGCTAAATTTCTTCAATCTAACCATCAAATCTGAGTTCACGTGGGCTAAATCGATGAATGTGAAGCTAAATTTCTTCAATCTAACCATCAAATCTGAGTTCACGTGGGCTAAATCGATGAATGTGAAGCTAAATTTCTTCAATCTAACCATCAAATCTGAGTTCACGTGGGCTAAATCGATGAATGTGAAGCTAAATTTCTTCAATCTAACCATCAAATCTGAGTTCACGTGGGCTAAATCGATGAATGTGAAGCTAAATTTCTTCAATCTAACCATCAAATCTGAGTTCACGTGGGCTAAATCGATGAATGTGAAGCTAAATTTCTTCAATCTAACCATCAAATCTGAGTTCACGTGGGCTAAATCGATGAATGTGAAGCTAAATTTCTTCAATCTAACCATCAAATCTGAGTTCACGTGGGCTAAATCGATGAATGTGAAGCTAAATTTCTTCAATCTAACCATCAAATCTGAGTTCACGTGGGCTAAATCGAGGAATGTGAAGCTAAATTTCTTCAATCTAACCATCAAATCTGAGTTCACGTGGGCTAAATCGACGAATGTGAAGCTAAATTTCTTCAATCTAACCATCAAATCTGAGTTCACGTGGGCTAAATCGATGAATGTGAAGCTAAATTTCTTCAATCTAACCATCAAATCTGAGTTCACGTGGGCTAAATCGATGAATGTGAAGCTAAATTTCTTCAATCTAACCATCAAATCTGAGTTCACGTGGGCTAAATCGATGAATGTGAAGCTAAATTTCTTCAATCTAACCATCAAATCTGAGTTCACGTGGGCTAAATCGATGAATGTGAAGCTAAATTTCTTCAATCTAACCATCAAATCTGAGTTCACGTGGGCTAAATCGATGAATGTGAAGCTAAATTTCTTCAATCTAACCATCAAATCTGAGTTCACGTGGGCTAAATCGATGAATGTGAAGCTAAATTTCTTCAATCTAACCATCAAATCTGAGTTCACGTGGGCTAAATCGACGAATGTGAAGCTAAATTTCTTCAATCTAACCATCAAATCTGAGTTCACGTGGGCTAAATCGATGAATGAAGCTAAATTTCTTCAATCTAACCATCAAATCTGAGTTCACGTGGGCTAAATCGTGAATGTGAAGCTAAATTTCTTCAATCTAACCATCAAATCTGAGTTCACGTGGGCTAAATCGATGAATGTGAAGCTAAATTTCTTCAATCTAACCATCAAATCTGAGTTCACGTGGGCTAAATCGAGAATGTGAAGCTAAATTCTTCAATCTAACCATCAAATCTGAGTTCACGTGGGCTAAATCGATGAATGTGAAGCTAAATTTCTTCAATCTAACCATCAAATCTGAGTTCACGTGGGCTAAATCGATGAATGTGAAGCTAAATTTCTTCAATCTAACCATCAAATCTGAGTTCACGTGGGCTAAATCGATGAATGTGAAGCTAAATTTCTTCAATCTAACCATCAAATCTGAGTTCACGTGGGCTAAATCGATGAATGTGAAGCTAAATTTCTTCAATCTAACCATCAAATCTGAGTTCACGTGGGCTAAATCGATGAATGTGAAGCTAAATTTCTTCAATCTAACCATCAAATCTGAGTTCACGTGGGCTAAATCGACGAATGTGAAGCTAAATTTCTTCAATCTAACCATCAAATCTGAGTTCACGTGGGCTAAATCGATGAATGTGAAGCTAAATTTCTTCAATCTAACCATCAAATCTGAGTTCACGTGGGCTAAATCGATGAATGTGAAGCTAAATTTCTTCAATCTAACCATCAAATCTGAGTTCACGTGGGCTAAATCGATGAATGTGAAGCTAAATTTCTTCAATCTAACCATCAAATCTGAGTTCACGTGGGCTAAATCGACGAATGTGAAGCTAAATTTCTTCAATCTAACCATCAAATCTGAGTTCACGTGGGCTAAATCGATGAATGTGAAGCTAAATTTCTTCAATCTAACCATCAAATCTGAGTTCACGTGGGCTAAATCGACGAATGTGAAGCTAAATTCTTCAATCTATCCATCAAATCTGAGTTCACGTGGGCTAAATCGATGAATGTGAAGCTAAATTTCTTCAATCTAACCATCAAATCTGAGTTCACGTGGGCTAAATCGATGAATGTGAAGCTAAATTTCTTCAATCTAACCATCAAATCTGAGTTCACGTGGGCTAAATCGACGAATGTGAAGCTAAATTTCTTCAATCTAACCATCAAATCTGAGTTCACGTGGGCTAAATCGACGAATGTGAAGCTAAATTTCTTCAATCTAACCATCAAATCTGAGTTCACGTGGGCTAAATCGATGAATGTGAAGCTAAATTTCTTCAATCTAACCATCAAATCTGAGTTCACGTGGGCTAAATCGATGAATGTGAAGCTAAATTTCTTCAATCTAACCATCAAATCTGAGTTCACGTGGGCTAAATCGATGAATGTGAAGCTAAATTTCTTCAATCTAACCATCAAATCTGAGTTCACGTGGGCTAAATCGACGAATGTGAAGCTAAATTTCTTCAATCTAACCATCAAATCTGAGTTCACGTGGGCTAAATCGATGAATGTGAAGCTAAATTCTTCAATCTAACCATCAAATCTGAGTTCACGTGGGCTAAATCGATGAATGTGAAGCTAAATTTCTTCAATCTAACCATCAAATCTGAGTTCACGTGGGCTAAATCGATGAATGTGAAGCTAAATTTCTTCAATCTAACCATCAAATCTGAGTTCACGTGGGCTAAATCGATGAATGTGAAGCTAAATTTCTTCAATCTAACCATCAAATCTGAGTTCACGTGGGCTAAATCGATGAATGTGAAGCTAAATTTCTTCAATCTAACCATCAAATCTGAGTTCACGTGGGCTAAATCGATGAATGTGAAGCTAAATTTCTTCAATCTAACCATCAAATCTGAGTTCACGTGGGCTAAATCGATGAATGTGAAGCTAAATTTCTTCAATCTAACCATCAAATCTGAGTTCACGTGGGCTAAATCGATGAATGTGAAGCTAAATTTCTTCAATCTAACCATCAAATCTGAGTTCACGTGGGCTAAATCGATGAATGTGAAGCTAAATTTCTTCAATCTAACCATCAAATCTGAGTTCACGTGGGCTAAATCGATGAATGTGAAGCTAAATTCTTCAATCTAACCATCAAATCTGAGTTCACGTGGGCTAAATCGACGAATGTGAAGCTAAATTTCTTCAATCTAACCATCAAATCTGAGTTCACGTGGGCTAAATCGAGAATGTGAAGCTAAATTTCTTCAATCTAACCATCAAATCTGAGTTCACGTGGGCTAAATCGATGAATGTGAAGCTAAATTTCTTCAATCTAACCATCAAATCTGAGTTCACGTGGGATAAATCGATGAATGTGAAGCTAAATTTCTTCAATCTAACCATCAAATCTGAGTTCACGTGGGCTAAATCGATGAATGTGAAGCTAAATTTCTTCAATCTAACCATCAAATCTGAGTTCACGTGGGCTAAATCGATGAATGTGAAGCTAAATTTCTTCAATCTAACCATCAAATCTGAGTTCACGTGGGCTAAATCGATGAATGTGAAGCTAAATTTCTTCAATCTAACCATCAAATCTGAGTTCACGTGGGCTAAATCGATGAATGTGAAGCTAAATTTCTTCAATCTAACCATCAAATCTGAGTTCACGTGGGCTAAATCGATGAATGTGAAGCTAAATTTCTTCAATCTAACCATCAAATCTGAGTTCACGTGGGCTAAATCGATGAATGTGAAGCTAAATTTCTTCAATCTAACCATCAAATCTGAGTTCACGTGGGCTAAATCGATGAATGTGAAGCTAAATTTCTTCAATCTAACCATCAAATCTGAGTTCACGTGGGCTAAATCGATGAATGTGAAGCTAAATTCTTCAATCTAACCATCAAATCTGAGTTCACGTGGGCTAAATCGATGAATGTGAAGCTAAATTTCTTCAATCTAACCATCAAATCTGAGTTCACGTGGGCTAAATCGATGAATGTGAAGCTAAATTTCTTCAATCTAACCATCAAATCTGAGTTCACGTGGGCTAAATCGATGAATGTGAAGCTAAATTTCTTCAATCTAACCATCAAATCTGAGTTCACGTGGGCTAAATCGACGAATGTGAAGCTAAATTTCTTCAATCTAACCATCAAATCTGAGTTCACGTGGGCTAAATCGATGAATGTGAAGCTAAATTTCTTCAATCTAACCATCAAATCTGAGTTCACGTGGGCTAAATCGATGAATGTGAAGCTAAATTTCTTCAATCTAACCATCAAATCTGAGTTCACGTGGGCTAAATCGATGAATGTGAAGCTAAATTTCTTCAATCTAACCATCAAATCTGAGTTCACGTGGGCTAAATCGACGAATGTGAAGCTAAATTTCTTCAATCTAACCATCAAATCTGAGTTCACGTGGGCTAAATCGATGAATGTGAAGCTAAATTTCTTCAATCTAACCATCAAATCTGAGTTCACGTGGGCTAAATCGATGAATGTGAAGCTAAATTTCTTCAATCTAACCATCAAATCTGAGTTCACGTGGGCTAAATCGATGAATGTGAAGCTAAATTTCTTCAATCTAACCATCAAATCTGAGTTCACGTGGGCTAAATCGATGAATGTGAAACTAAATTTCTTCAATCTAACCATCAAATCTGAGTTCACGTGGGCTAAATCGATGAATGTGAAGCTAAATTTCTTCAATCTAACCATCAAATCTGAGTTCACGTGGGCTAAATCGATGAATGTGAAGCTAAATTTCTTCAATCTAACCATCAAATCTGAGTTCACGTGGGCTAAATCGATGAATGTGAAGCTAAATTTCTTCAATCTAACCATCAAATCTGAGTTCACGTGGGCTAAATCGATGAATGTGAAGCTAAATTTCTTCAATCTAACCATCAAATCTGAGTTCACGTGGGCTAAATCGAGAATGTGAAGCTAAATTTCTTCAATCTAACCATCAAATCTGAGTTCACGTGGGCTAAATCGATGAATGTGAAGCTAAATTTCTTCAATCTAACCATCAAATCTGAGTTCACGTGGGCTAAATCGATGAATGTGAAGCTAAATTTCTTCAATCTAACCATCAAATCTGAGTTCACGTGGGCTAAATCGATGAATGTGAAGCTAAATTTCTTCAATCTAACCATCAAATCTGAGTTCACGTGGGCTAAATCGATGAATGTGAAGCTAAATTTCTTCAATCTAACCATCAAATCTGAGTTCACGTGGGCTAAATCGATGAATGTGAAGCTAAATTTCTTCAATCTAACCATCAAATCTGAGTTCACGTGGGCTAAATCGATGAATGTGAAGCTAAATTTCTTCAATCTAACCATCAAATCTGAGTTCACGTGGGCTAAATCGATGAATGTGAAGCTAAATTTCTTCAATCTAACCATCAAATCTGAGTTCACGTGGGCTAAATCGATGAATGTGAAGCTAAATTTCTTCAATCTAACCATCAAATCTGAGTTCACGTGGGCTAAATCGATGAATGTGAAGCTAAATTCTTCAATCTAACCATCAAATCTGAGTTCACGTGGGCTAAATCGATGAATGTGAAGCTAAATTTCTTCAATCTAACCATCAAATCTGAGTTCACGTGGGCTAAATCGATGAATGTGAAGCTAAATTCTTCAATCTAACCATCAAATCTGAGTTCACGTGGGCTAAATCGACGAATGTGAAGCTAAATTTCTTCAATCTAACCATCAAATCTGAGTTCACGTGGGCTAAATCGATGAATGTGAAGCTAAATTTCTTCAATCTAACCATCAAATCTGAGTTCACGTGGGCTAAATCGACGAATGTGAAGCTAAATTTCTTCAATCTAACCATCAAATCTGAGTTCACGTGGGCTAAATCGATGAATGTGAAGCTAAATTTCTTCAATCTAACCATCAAATCTGAGTTCACGTGGGCTAAATCGACGAATGTGAAGCTAAATTTCTTCAATCTAACCATCAAATCTGAGTTCACGTGGGCTAAATCGATGAATGTGAAGCTAAATTTCTTCAATCTAACCATCAAATCTGAGTTCACGTGGGCTAAATCGATGAATGTGAAGCTAAATTCTTCAATCTAACCATCAAATCTGAGTTCACGTGGGCTAAATCGATGAATGTGAAGCTAAATTTCTTCAATCTAACCATCAAATCTGAGTTCACGTGGGCTAAATCGATGAATGTGAAGCTAAATTTCTTCAATCTAACCATCAAATCTGAGTTCACGTGGGCTAAATCGATGAATGTGAAGCTAAATTTCTTCAATCTAACCATCAAATCTGAGTTCACGTGGGCTAAATCGATGAATGTGAAGCTAAATTTCTTCAATCTAACCATCAAATCTGAGTTCACGTGGGCTAAATCGAATGTGAAGCTAAATTTCTTCAATCTAACCATCAAATCTGAGTTCACGTGGGCTAAATCGATGAATGTGAAGCTAAATTTCTTCAATCTAACCATCAAATCTGAGTTCACGTGGGCTAAATCGATGAATGTGAAGCTAAATTTCTTCAATCTAACCATCAAATCTGAGTTCACGTGGGCTAAATCGATGAATGTGAAGCTAAATTTCTTCAATCTAACCATCAAATCTGAGTTCACGTGGGCTAAATCGATGAATGTGAAGCTAAATTTCTTCAATCTAACCATCAAATCTGAGTTCACGTGGGCTAAATCGAATGTGAAGCTAAATTTCTTCAATCTAACCATCAAATCTGAGTTCACGTGGGCTAAATCGATGAATGTGAAGCTAAATTTCTTCAATCTAACCATCAAATCTGAGTTCACGTGGGCTAAATCGACGAATGTGAAGCTAAATTTCTTCAATCTAACCATCAAATCTGAGTTCACGTGGGCTAAATCGATGAATGTGAAGCTAAATTTCTTCAATCTAACCATCAAATCTGAGTTCACGTGGGCTAAATCGATGAATGTGAAGCTAAATTTCTTCAATCTAACCATCAAATCTGAGTTCACGTGGGCTAAATCGATGAATGTGAAGCTAAATTTCTTCAATCTAACCATCAAATCTGAGTTCACGTGGGCTAAATCGATGAATGTGAAGCTAAATTTCTTCAATCTAACCATCAAATCTGAGTTCACGTGGGCTAAATCGACGAATGTGAAGCTAAATTTCTTCAATCTAACCATCAAATCTGAGTTCACGTGGGCTAAATCGATGAATGTGAAGCTAAATTTCTTCAATCTAACCATCAAATCTGAGTTCACGTGGGCTAAATCGATGAATGTGAAGCTAAATTTCTTCAATCTAACCATCAAATCTGAGTTCACGTGGGCTAAATCGATGAATGTGAAGCTAAATTTCTTCAATCTAACCATCAAATCTGAGTTCACGTGGGCTAAATCGATGAATGTGAAGCTAAATTTCTTCAATCTAACCATCAAATCTGAGTTCACGTGGGCTAAATCGATGAATGTGAAGCTAAATTTCTTCAATCTAACCATCAAATCTGAGTTCACGTGGGCTAAATCGATGAATGTGAAGCTAAATTTCTTCAATCTAACCATCAAATCTGAGTTCACGTGGGCTAAATCGATGAATGTGAAGCTAAATTTCTTCAATCTAACCATCAAATCTGAGTTCACGTGGGCTAAATCGATGAATGTGAAGCTAAATTTCTTCAATCTAACCATCAAATCTGAGTTCACGTGGGCTAAATCGACGAATGTGAAGCTAAATTTCTTCAATCTAACCATCAAATCTGAGTTCACGTGGGCTAAATCGATGAATGTGAAGCTAAATTTCTTCAATCTAACCATCAAATCTGAGTTCACGTGGGCTAAATCGATGAATGTGAAGCTAAATTTCTTCAATCTAACCATCAAATCTGAGTTCACGTGGGCTAAATCGATGAATGTGAAGCTAAATTTCTTCAATCTAACCATCAAATCTGAGTTCACGTGGGCTAAATCGATGAATGTGAAGCTAAATTTCTTCAATCTAACCATCAAATCTGAGTTCACGTGGGCTAAATCGATGAATGTGAAGCTAAATTTCTTCAATCTAACCATCAAATCTGAGTTCACGTGGGCTAAATCGACGAATGTGAAGCTAAATTTCTTCAATCTAACCATCAAATCTGAGTTCACGTGGGCTAAATCGATGAATGTGAAGCTAAATTTCTTCAATCTAACCATCAAATCTGAGTTCACGTGGGCTAAATCGATGAATGTGAAGCTAAATTTCTTCAATCTAACCATCAAATCTGAGTTCACGTGGGCTAAATCGATGAATGTGAAGCTAAATTTCTTCAATCTAACCATCAAATCTGAGTTCACGTGGGCTAAATCGATGAATGTGAAGCTAAATTTCTTCAATCTAACCATCAAATCTGAGTTCACGTGGGCTAAATCGATGAATGTGAAGCTAAATTTCTTCAATCTAACCATCAAATCTGAGTTCACGTGGGCTAAATCGACGAATGTGAAGCTAAATTTCTTCAATCTAACCATCAAATCTGAGTTCACGTGGGCTAAATCGATGAATGTGAAGCTAAATTTCTTCAATCTAACCATCAAATCTGAGTTCACGTGGGCTAAATCGACGAATGTGAAGCTAAATTTCTTCAATCTAACCATCAAATCTGAGTTCACGTGGGCTAAATCGAGAATGTGAAGCTAAATTTCTTCAATCTAACCATCAAATCTGAGTTCACGTGGGCTAAATCGATGAATGTGAAGCTAAATTTCTTCAATCTAACCATCAAATCTGAGTTCACGTGGGCTAAATCGACGAATGTGAAGCTAAATTTCTTCAATCTAACCATCAAATCTGAGTTCACGTGGGCTAAATCGATGAATGTGAAGCTAAATTTCTTCAATCTAACCATCAAATCTGAGTTCACGTGGGCTAAATCGAATGAAGTGAAGCTAAATTTCTTCAATCTAACCATCAAATCTGAGTTCACGTGGGCTAAATCGACGAATGTGAAGCTAAATTTCTTCAATCTAACCATCAAATCTGAGTTCACGTGGGCTAAATCGATGAATGTGAAGCTAAATTTCAATCTAACCATCAAATCTGAGTTCACGTGGGCTAAATCGATGAATGTGAAGCTAAATTTCTTCAATCTAACCATCAAATCTGAGTTCACGTGGGCTAAATCGATGAATGTGAAGCTAAATTTCTTCAATCTAACCATCAAATCTGAGTTCACGTGGGCTAAATCGACGAATGTGAAGCTAAATTTCTTCAATCTAACCATCAAATCTGAGTTCACGTGGGCTAAATCGATGAATGTGAAGCTAAATTTCTTCAATCTAACCATCAAATCTGAGTTCACGTGGGCTAAATCGATGAATGTGAAGCTAAATTTCTTCAATCTAACCATCAAATCTGAGTTCACGTGGGCTAAACGAATGTGAAGCTAAATTTCTTCAATCTAACCATCAAATCTGAGTTCACGTGGGCTAAATCGACGAATGTGAAGCTAAATTTCTTCAATCTAACCATCAAATCTGAGTTCACGTGGGCTAAATCGACGAATGTGAAGCTAAATTTCTTCAATCTAACCATCAAATCTGAGTTCACGTGGGCTAAATCGATGAATGTGAAGCTAAATTTCTTCAATCTAACCATCAAATCTGAGTTCACGTGGGCTAAATCGATGAATGTGAAGCTAAATTTCTTCAATCTAACCATCAAATCTGAGTTCACGTGGGCTAAATCGACGAATGTGAAGCTAAATTTCTTCAATCTAACCATCAAATCTGAGTTCACGTGGGCTAAATCGATGAATGTGAAGCTAAATTTCTTCAATCTAACCATCAAATCTGAGTTCACGTGGGCTAAATCGACGAATGTGAAGCTAAATTTCTTCAATCTAACCATCAAATCTGAGTTCACGTGGGCTAAATCGATGAATGTGAAGCTAAATTTCTTCAATCTAACCATCAAATCTGAGTTCACGTGGGCTAAATCGACGAATGTGAAGCTAAATTTCTTCAATCTAACCATCAAATCTGAGTTCACGTGGGCTAAATCGATGAATGTGAAGCTAAATTTCTTCAATCTAACCATCAAATCTGAGTTCACGTGGGCTAAATCGATGAATGTGAAGCTAAATTTCTTCAATCTAACCATCAAATCTGAGTTCACGTGGGCTAAATCGACGAATGTGAAGCTAAATTTCTTCAATCTAACCATCAAATCTGAGTTCACGTGGGCTAAATCGACGAATGTGAAGCTAAATTTCTTCAATCTAACCATCAAATCTGAGTTCACGTGGGCTAAATCGATGAATGTGAAGCTAAATTTCTTCAATCTAACCATCAAATCTGAGTTCACGTGGGCTAAATCGATGAATGTGAAGCTAAATTTCTTCAATCTAACCATCAAATCTGAGTTCACGTGGGCTAAATCGATGAATGTGAAGCTAAATTTCTTCAATCTAACCATCAAATCTGAGTTCACGTGGGCTAAATCGATGAATGTGAAGCTAAATTTCTTCAATCTAACCATCAAATCTGAGTTCACGTGGGCTAAATCGATGAATGTGAAGCTAAATTTCTTCAATCTAACCATCAAATCTGAGTTCACGTGGGCTAAATCGACGAATGTGAAGCTAAATTTCTTCAATCTAACCATCAAATCTGAGTTCACGTGGGCTAAATCGATGAATGTGAAGCTAAATTTCTTCAATCTAACCATCAAATCTGAGTTCACGTGGGCTAAATCGATGAATGTGAAGCTAAATTTCTTCAATCTAACCATCAAATCTGAGTTCACGTGGGCTAAATCGATGAATGTGAAGCTAAATTCTTCAATCTAACCATCAAATCTGAGTTCACGTGGGCTAAATCGATGAATGTGAAGCTAAATTTCTTCAATCTAACCATCAAATCTGAGTTCACGTGGGCTAAATCGATGAATGTGAAGCTAAATTTCTTCAATCTAACCATCAAATCTGAGTTCACGTGGGCTAAATCGATGAATGTGAAGCTAAATTTCTTCAATCTAACCATCAAATCTGAGTTCACGTGGGCTAAATCGACGAATGTGAAGCTAAATCTCTTCAATCTAACCATCAAATCTGAGTTCACGTGGGCTAAATCGACGAATGTGAAGCTAAATTTCTTCAATCTAACCATCAAATCTGAGTTCACGTGGGCTAAATCGATGAATGTGAAGCTAAATTTCTTCAATCTAACCATCAAATCTGAGTTCACGTGGGCTAAATCGATGAATGCGAAGCTAAATTTCTTCAATCTAACCATCAAATCTGAGTTCACGTGGGCTAAATCGACGAATGTGAAGCTAAATTTCTTCAATCTAACCATCAAATCTGAGTTCACGTGGGCTAAATCGATGAATGTGAAGCTAAATTTCTTCAATCTAACCATCAAATCTGAGTTCACGTGGGCTAAATCGACGAATGTGAAGCTAAATTTCTTCAATCTAACCATCAAATCTGAGTTCACGTGGGCTAAATCGATGAATGTGAAGCTAAATTTCTTCAATCTAACCATCAAATCTGAGTTCACGTGGGCTAAATCGATGAATGTGAAGCTAAATTTCTTCAATCTAACCATCAAATCTGAGTTCACGTGGGCTAAATCGATGAATGTGAAGCTAAATTTCTTCAATCTAACCATCAAATCTGAGTTCACGTGGGCTAAATCGCGAATGTGAAGCTAAATTTCTTCAATCTAACCATCAAATCTGAGTTCACGTGGGCTAAATCGATGAATGTGAAGCTAAATTTCTTCAATCTAACCATCAAATCTGAGTTCACGTGGGCTAAATCGATGAATGTGAAGCTAAATTTCTTCAATCTAACCATCAAATCTGAGTTCACGTGGGCTAAATCGACGAATGTGAAGCTAAATTTCTTCAATCTAACCATCAAATCTGAGTTCACGTGGGCTAAATCGACGAATGTGAAGCTAAATTTCTTCAATCTAACCATCAAATCTGAGTTCACGTGGGCTAAATCGATGAATGTGAAGCTAAATTTCTTCAATCTAACCATCAAATCTGAGTTCACGTGGGCTAAATCGACGAATGTGAAGCTAAATTTCTTCAATCTAACCATCAAATCTGAGTTCACGTGGGCTAAATCGATGAATGTGAAGCTAAATTTCTTCAATCTAACCATCAAATCTGAGTTCACGTGGGCTAAATCGATGAATGTGAAGCTAAATTTCTTCAATCTAACCATCAAATCTGAGTTCACGTGGGCTAAATCGATGAATGTGAAGCTAAATATCTTCAATCTAACCATCAAATCTGAGTTCACGTGGGCTAAATCGACGAATGTGAAGCTAAATTTCTTCAATCTAACCATCAAATCTGAGTTCACGTGGGCTAAATCGACGAATGTGAAGCTAAATTTCTTCAATCTAACCATCAAATCTGAGTTCACGTGGGCTAAATCGATGAATGTGAAGCTAAATTTCTTCAATCTAACCATCAAATCTGAGTTCACGTGGGCTAAATCGATGAATGTGAAGCTAAATTTCTTCAATCTAACCATCAAATCTGAGTTCACGTGGGCTAAATCGATGAATGTGAAGCTAAATTTCTTCAATCTAACCATCAAATCTGAGTTCACGTGGGCTAAATCGAATGTGAAGCTAAATTTCTTCAATCTAACCATCAAATCTGAGTTCACGTGGGCTAAATCGACGAATGTGAAGCTAAATTTCTTCAATCTAACCATCAAATCTGAGTTCACGTGGGCTAAATCGATGAATGTGAAGCTAAATTTCTTCAATCTAACCATCAAATCTGAGTTCACGTGGGCTAAATCGATGAATGTGAAGCTAAATTTCTTCAATCTAACCATCAAATCTGAGTTCACGTGGGCTAAATCGATGAATGTGAAGCTAAATTTCTTCAATCTAACCATCAAATCTGAGTTCACGTGGGCTAAATCGACGAATGTGAAGCTAAATTTCTTCAATCTAACCATCAAATCTGAGTTCACGTGGGCTAAATCGACGAATGTGAAGCTAAATTTCTTCAATCTAACCATCAAATCTGAGTTCACGTGGGCTAAATCGATGAATGTGAAGCTAAATTTCTTCAATCCAACCATCAAATCTGAGTTCACGTGGGCTAAATCGATGAATGTGAAGCTAAATTTCTTCAATCTAACCATCAAATCTGAGTTCACGTGGGCTAAATCGATGAATGTGAAGCTAAATTCTTCAATCTAACCATCAAATCTGAGTTCACGTGGGCTAAATCGACGAATGTGAAGCTAAATTTCTTCAATCTAACCATCAAATCTGAGTTCACGTGGGCTAAATCGACGAATGTGAAGCTAAATTTCTTCAATCTAACCATCAAATCTGAGTTCACGTGGGCTAAATCGATGAATGTGAAGCTAAATTTCTTCAATCTAACCATCAAATCTGAGTTCACGTGGGCTAAATCGCGAATGTGAAGCTAAATTTCTTCAATCTAACCATCAAATCTGAGTTCACGTGGGCTAAATCGACGAATGTGAAGCTAAATTTCTTCAATCTAACCATCAAATCTGAGTTCACGTGGGCTAAATCGGAATGTGAAGCTAAATTTCTTCAATCTAACCATCAAATCTGAGTTCACGTGGGCTAAATCGACGAATGTGAAGCTAAATTTCTTCAATCTAACCATCAAATCTGAGTTCACGTGGGCTAAATCGATGAATGTGAAGCTAAATTTCTTCAATCTAACCATCAAATCTGAGTTCACGTGGGCTAAATCGACGAATGTGAAGCTAAATTTCTTCAATCTAACCATCAAATCTGAGTTCACGTGGGCTAAATCGACGAATGTGAAGCTAAATTTCTTCAATCTAACCATCAAATCTGAGTTCACGTGGGCTAAATCGATGAATGTGAAGCTAAATTTCTTCAATCTAACCATCAAATCTGAGTTCACGTGGGCTAAATCGACGAATGTGAAGCTAAATTTCTTCAATCTAACCATCAAATCTGAGTTCACGTGGGCTAAATCGAATGTGAAGCTAAATTTCTTCAATCTAACCATCAAATCTGAGTTCACGTGGGCTAAATCGAGAATGTGAAGCTAAATTTCTTCAATCTAACCATCAAATCTGAGTTCACGTGGGCTAAATCGATGAATGTGAAGCTAAATTTCTTCAATCTAACCATCAAATCTGAGTTCACGTGGGCTAAATCGATGAATGTGAAGCTAAATTCTTCAATCTAACCATCAAATCTGAGTTCACGTGGGCTAAATCGATGAATGTGAAGCTAAATTTCTTCAATCTAACCATCAAATCTGAGTTCACGTGGGCTAAATCGACGAATGTGAAGCTAAATTTCTTCAATCTAACCATCAAATCTGAGTTCACGTGGGCTAAATCGATGAATGTGAAGCTAAATTTCTTCAATCTAACCATCAAATCTGAGTTCACGTGGGCTAAATCGACGAATGTGAAGCTAAATTTCTTCAATCTAACCATCAAATCTGAGTTCACGTGGGCTAAATCGATGAATGTGAAGCTAAATTTCTTCAATCTAACCATCAAATCTGAGTTCACGTGGGCTAAATCGACGAATGTGAAGCTAAATTTCTTCAATCTAACCATCAAATCTGAGTTCACGTGGGCTAAATCGACGAATGTGAAGCTAAATTCTTCAATCTAACCATCAAATCTGAGTTCACGTGGGCTAAATCGATGAATGTGAAGCTAAATTTCTTCAATCTAACCATCAAATCTGAGTTCACGTGGGCTAAATCGATGAATGTGAAGCTAAATTTCTTCAATCTAACCATCAAATCTGAGTTCACGTGGGCTAAATCGACGAATGTGAAGCTAAATTTCTTCAATCTAACCATCAAATCTGAGTTCACGTGGGCTAAATCGATGAATGTGAAGCTAAATTTCTTCAATCTAACCATCAAATCTGAGTTCACGTGGGCTAAATCGACGAATGTGAAGCTAAATTTCTTCAATCTAACCATCAAATCTGAGTTCACGTGGGCTAAATCGACGAATGTGAAGCTAAATTTCTTCAATCTAACCATCAAATCTGAGTTCACGTGGGCTAAATCGACGAATGTGAAGCTAAATTTCTTCAATCTAACCATCAAATCTGAGTTCACGTGGGCTAAATCGATGAATGTGAAGCTAAATTTCTTCAATCTAACCATCAAATCTGAGTTCACGTGGGCTAAATCGACGAATGTGAAGCTAAATTTCTTCAATCTAACCATCAAATCTGAGTTCACGTGGGCTAAATCGACGAATGTGAAGCTAAATTTCTTCAATCTAACCATCAAATCTGAGTTCACGTGGGCTAAATCGATGAATGTGAAGCTAAATTTCTTCAATCTAACCATCAAATCTGAGTTCACGTGGGCTAAATCGACGAATGTGAAGCTAAATTTCTTCAATCTAACCATCAAATCTGAGTTCACGTGGGCTAAATCGATGAATGTGAAGCTAAATTTCTTCAATCTAACCATCAAATCTGAGTTCACGTGGGCTAAATCGATGAATGTGAAGCTAAATTTCTTCAATCTAACCATCAAATCTGAGTTCACGTGGGCTAAATCGATGAATGTGAAGCTAAATTTCTTCAATCTAACCATCAAATCTGAGTTCACGTGGGCTAAATCGATGAATGTGAAGCTAAATTTCTTCAATCTAACCATCAAATCTGAGTTCACGTGGGCTAAATCGACGAATGTGAAGCTAAATTTCTTCAATCTAACCATCAAATCTGAGTTCACGTGGGCTAAATCGATGAATGTGAAGCTAAATTTCTTCAATCTAACCATCAAATCTGAGTTCACGTGGGCTAAATCGAATGTGAAGCTAAATTTCTTCAATCTAACCATCAAATCTGAGTTCACGTGGGCTAAATCGACGAATGTGAAGCTAAATTTCTTCAATCTAACCATCAAATCTGAGTTCACGTGGGCTAAATCGATGAATGTGAAGCTAAATTTCTTCAATCTAACCATCAAATCTGAGTTCACGTGGGCTAAATCGACGAATGTGAAGCTAAATTTCTTCAATCTAACCATCAAATCTGAGTTCACGTGGGCTAAATCGATGAATGTGAAGCTAAATTTCTTCAATCTAACCATCAAATCTGAGTTCACGTGGGCTAAATCGACGAATGTGAAGCTAAATTTCTTCAATCTAACCATCAAATCTGAGTTCACGTGGGCTAAATCGAGAATGTGAAGCTAAATTTCTTCAATCTAACCATCAAATCTGAGTTCACGTGGGCTAAATCGACGAATGTGAAGCTAAATTTCTTCAATCTAACCATCAAATCTGAGTTCACGTGGGCTAAATCGACGAATGTGAAGCTAAATTTCTTCAATCTAACCATCAAATCTGAGTTCACGTGGGCTAAATCGACGAATGTGAAGCTAAATTTCTTCAATCTAACCATCAAATCTGAGTTCACGTGGGCTAAATCGACGAATGTGAAGCTAAATTTCTTCAATCTAACCATCAAATCTGAGTTCACGTGGGCTAAATCGACGAATGTGAAGCTAAATTCTTCAATCTAACCATCAAATCTGAGTTCACGTGGGCTAAATCGACGAATGTGAAGCTAAATTTCTTCAATCTAACCATCAAATCTGAGTTCACGTGGGCTAAATCGACGAATGTGAAGCTAAATTTCTTCAATCTAACCATCAAATCTGAGTTCACGTGGGCTAAATCGACGAATGTGAAGCTAAATTTCTTCAATCTAACCATCAAATCTGAGTTCACGTGGGCTAAATCGACGAATGTGAAGCTAAATTTCTTCAATCTAACCATCAAATCTGAGTTCACGTGGGCTAAATCGAATGTGAAGCTAAATTTCTTCAATCTAACCATCAAATCTGAGTTCACGTGGGCTAAATCGAGAATGTGAAGCTAAATTTCTTCAATCTAACCATCAAATCTGAGTTCACGTGGGCTAAATCGATGAATGTGAAGCTAAATTTCTTCAATCTAACCATCAAATCTGAGTTCACGTGGGCTAAATCGACGAATGTGAAGCTAAATTCTTCAATCTAACCATCAAATCTGAGTTCACGTGGGCTAAATCGACGAATGTGAAGCTAAATTTCTTCAATCTAACCATCAAATCTGAGTTCACGTGGGCTAAATCGACGAATGTGAAGCTAAATTTCTTCAATCTAACCATCAAATCTGAGTTCACGTGGGCTAAATCGACGAATGTGAAGCTAAATTTCTTCAATCTAACCATCAAATCTGAGTTCACGTGGGCTAAATCGACGAATGTGAAGCTAAATTTCTTCAATCTAACCATCAAATCTGAGTTCACGTGGGCTAAATCGATGAATGTGAAGCTAAATTCTTCAATCTAACCATCAAATCTGAGTTCACGTGGGCTAAATCGACGAATGTGAAGCTAAATTTCTTCAATCTAACCATCAAATCTGAGTTCACGTGGGCTAAATCGACGAATGTGAAGCTAAATTTCTTCAATCTAACCATCAAATCTGAGTTCACGTGGGCTAAATCGATGAATGTGAAGCTAAATTTCTTCAATCTAACCATCAAATCTGAGTTCACGTGGGCTAAATCGATGAATGTGAAGCTAAATTCTTCAATCTAACCATCAAATCTGAGTTCACGTGGGCTAAATCGATGAATGTGAAGCTAAATTTCTTCAATCTAACCATCAAATCTGAGTTCACGTGGGCTAAATCGACGAATGTGAAGCTAAATTTCTTCAATCTAACCATCAAATCTGAGTTCACGTGGGCTAAATCGACGAATGTGAAGCTAAATTTCTTCAATCTAACCATCAAATCTGAGTTCACGTGGGCTAAATCGATGAATGTGAAGCTAAATTTCTTCAATCTAACCATCAAATCTGAGTTCACGTGGGCTAAATCGACGAATGTGAAGCTAAATTTCTTCAATCTAACCATCAAATCTGAGTTCACGTGGGCTAAATCGAGAATGTGAAGCTAAATTTCTTCAATCTAACCATCAAATCTGAGTTCACGTGGGCTAAATCGACGAATGTGAAGCTAAATTTCTTCAATCTAACCATCAAATCTGAGTTCACGTGGGCTAAATCGACGAATGTGAAGCTAAATTTCTTCAATCTAACCATCAAATCTGAGTTCACGTGGGCTAAATCGATGAATGTGAAGCTAAATTTCTTCAATCTAACCATCAAATCTGAGTTCACGTGGGCTAAATCGACGAATGTGAAGCTAAATTTCTTCAATCTAACCATCAAATCTGAGTTCACGTGGGCTAAATCGACGAATGTGAAGCTAAATTTCTTCAATCTAACCATCAAATCTGAGTTCACGTGGCTAAATCGACGAATGTGAAGCTAAATTTCTCAATCTAACCATCAAATCTGAGTTCACGTGGGCTAAATCGACGAATGTGAAGCTAAATTTCTTCAATCTAACCATCAAATCTGAGTTCACGTGGGCTAAATCGACGAATGTGAAGCTAAATTTCTTCAATCTAACCATCAAATCTGAGTTCACGTGGGCTAAATCGATGAATGTGAAGCTAAATTTCTTCAATCTAACCATCAAATCTGAGTTCACGTGGGCTAAATCGACGAATGTGAAGCTAAATTCTTCAATCTAACCATCAAATCTGAGTTCACGTGGGCTAAATCGACGAATGTGAAGCTAAATTTCTTCAATCTAACCATCAAATCTGAGTTCACGTGGGCTAAATCGATGAATGTGAAGCTAAATTTCTTCAATCTAACCATCAAATCTGAGTTCACGTGGGCTAAATCGACGAATGTGAAGCTAAATTTCTTCAATCTAACCATCAAATCTGAGTTCACGTGGGCTAAATCGACGAATGTGAAGCTAAATTCTTCAATCTAACCATCAAATCTGAGTTCACGTGGGCTAAATCGACGAATGTGAAGCTAAATTTCTTCAATCTAACCATCAAATCTGAGTTCACGTGGGCTAAATCGATGAATGTGAAGCTAAATTCTTCAATCTAACCATCAAATCTGAGTTCACGTGGGCTAAATCGACGAATGTGAAGCTAAATTTCTTCAATCTAACCATCAAATCTGAGTTCACGTGGGCTAAATCGACGAATGTGAAGCTAAATTTCTTCAATCTAACCATCAAATCTGAGTTCACGTGGGCTAAATCGATGAATGTGAAGCTAAATTTCTCAATCTAACCATCAAATCTGAGTTCACGTGGGCTAAATCGATGAATGTGAAGCTAAATTTCTTCAATCTAACCATCAAATCTGAGTTCACGTGGGCTAAATCGACGAATGTGAAGCTAAATTTCTTCAATCTAACCATCAAATCTGAGTTCACGTGGGCTAAATCGACGTGAAGCTAAATTTCTTCAATCTAACCATCAAATCTGAGTTCACGTGGGCTAAATCGATGAATGTGAAGCTAAATTTCTTCAATCTAACCATCAAATCTGAGTTCACGTGGGCTAAATCGATGAATGTGAAGCTAAATTTCTTCAATCTAACCATCAAATCTGAGTTCACGTGGGCTAAATCGACGAATGTGAAGCTAAATTCTTCAATCTAACCATCAAATCTGAGTTCACGTGGGCTAAATCGACGAATGTGAAGCTAAATTTCTTCAATCTAACCATCAAATCTGAGTTCACGTGGGCTAAATCGACGAATGTGAAGCTAAATTTCTTCAATCTAACCATCAAATCTGAGTTCACGTGGGCTAAATCGATGAATGTGAAGCTAAATTTCTTCAATCTAACCATCAAATCTGAGTTCACGTGGGCTAAATCGGCGAATGTGAAGCTAAATTTCTTCAATCTAACCATCAAATCTGAGTTCACGTGGGCTAAATCGACGAATGTGAAGCTAAATTTCTTCAATCTAACCATCAAATCTGAGTTCACGTGGGCTAAATCGATGAATGTGAAGCTAAATTTCTTCAATCTAACCATCAAATCTGAGTTCACGTGGGCTAAATCGATGAATGTGAAGCTAAATTTCTTCAATCTAACCATCAAATCTGAGTTCACGTGGGCTAAATCGACGAATGTGAAGCTAAATTTCTTCAATCTAACCATCAAATCTGAGTTCACGTGGGCTAAATC
Organism: Taenia multiceps; assembly: GCA_001923025.3. Lineage (NCBI taxonomy): Eukaryota > Metazoa > Platyhelminthes > Cestoda > Cyclophyllidea > Taeniidae > Taenia > Taenia multiceps. Next base: position 26,874 of record MRSW03000567.1, read on the forward strand.
GATGAATGTGAAGCTAAATTTCTTCAATCTAACCATCAAATCTGAGTTCACGTGGGCTAAATCGATGAATGTGAAGCTAAATTTCTTCAATCTAACCATCAAATCTGAGTTCACGTGGGCTAAATCGACGAATGTGAAGCTAAATTTCTTCAATCTAACCATCAAATCTGAGTTCACGTGGGCTAAATCGATGAATGTGAAGCTAAATTTCTTCAATCTAACCATCAAATCTGAGTTCACGTGGGCTAAATCGATGAATGTGAAGCTAAATTTCTTCAATCTAACCATCAAATCTGAGTTCACGTGGGCTAAATCGACGAATGTGAAGCTGAAGCTAAATTTCTTCAATCTAACCATCAAATCTGAGTTCACGTGGGCTAAATCGACGAATGTGAAGCTAAATTCTTCAATCTAACCATCAAATCTGAGTTCACGTGGGCTAAATCGACGAATGTGAAGCTAAATTCTTCAATCTAACCATCAAATCTGAGTTCACGTGGGCTAAATCGACGAATGTGAAGCTAAATTTCTTCAATCTAACCATCAAATCTGAGTTCACGTGGGCTAAATCGATGAATGTGAAGCTAAATTTCTTCAAATCCCATCAAATCTGAGTTCACGTGGGCTAAATCGACGAATGTGAAGCTAAATTTCTTCAATCTAACCATCAAATCTGAGTTCAGTGGGCTAAATCGATGAATGTGAAGCTAAATTTCTTCAATCTAACCATCAAATCTGAGTTCACGTGGGCTAAATCGACGAATGTGAAGCTAAATTTCTTCAATCTCATCAAATCTGAGTTCACGTGGGCTAAATCGATGAATGTGAAGCTAAATTTCTTCAATCTAACCATCAAATCTGAGTTCACGTGGGCTAAATCGATGAATGTGAAGCTAAATTTCTTCAATCTAACCATCAAATCTGAGTTCACGTGGGCTAAATCGATGAATGTGAAGCTAAATTTCTTCAATCTAACCATCAAATCTGAGTTCACGTGGGCTAAATCGATGAATGTGAAGCTAATTTCTTCAATCTAACCATCAAATCTGAGTTCACGTGGGCTAAATCGACGAATGTGAAGCTAAATTTCTTCAATCTAACCATCAAATCTGAGTTCACGTGGGCTAAATCGATGAATGTGAAGCTAAATTTCTCAATCTAACCATCAAATCTGAGTTCACGTGGGCTAAATCGATGAATGTGAAGCTAAATTTCTTCAATCTAACCATCAAATCTGAGTTCACGTGGGCTAAATCGATGAATGTGAAGCTAAATTTCTTCAATCTAACCATCAAATCTGAGTTCACGTGGGCTAAATCGACGAATGTGAAGCTAAATTCTTCAATCTAACCATCAAATCTGAGTTCACGTGGGCTAAATCGATGAATGTGAAGCTAAATTTCTTCAATCTAACCATCAAATCTGAGTTCACGTGGGCTAAATCGATGAATGTGAAGCTAAATTTCTTCAATCTAACCATCAAATCTGAGTTCACGTGGGCTAAATCGACGAATGTGAAGCTAAATTTCTTCAATCTAACCATCAAATCTGAGTTCACGTGGGCTAAATCGACGAATGTGAAGCTAAATTTCTTCAATCTAACCATCAAATCTGAGTTCACGTGGGCTAAATCGATGAATGTGAAGCTAAATTTCTTCAATCTAACCATCAAATCTGAGTTCACGTGGGCTAAATCGACGAATGTGAAGCTAAATTTCTTCAATCTAACCATCAAATGAGTTCACGTGGGCTAAATCGATGAATGTGAAGCTAAATTTCTTCAATCTAACCATCAAATCTGAGTTCACGTGGGCTAAATCGCGAATGTGAAGCTAAATTTCTTCAATCTAACCATCAAATCTGAGTTCACGTGGGCTAAATCGACGAATGTGAAGCTAAATTTCTTCAATCTAACCATCAAATCTGAGTTCACGTGGGCTAAATCGACGAATGTGAAGCTAAATTTCTTCAATCTAACCATCAAATCTGAGTTCACGTGGGCTAAATCGATGAATGTGAAGCTAAATTTCTTCAATCTAACCATCAAATCTGAGTTCACGTGGGCTAAATCGATGAATGTGAAGCTAAATTTCTTCAATCTAACCATCAAATCTGAGTTCACGTGGGCTAAATCGATGAATGTGAAGCTAAATTTCTTCAATCTAACCATCAAATCTGAGTTCACGTGGGCTAAATCGATGAATGTGAAGCTAAATTTCTTCAATCTAACCATCAAATCTGAGTTCACGTGGGCTAAATCGATGAATGTGAAGCTAAATTTCTTCAATCTAACCATCAAATCTGAGTTCACGTGGGCTAAATCGATGAATGTGAAGCTAAATTTCTTCAATCTAACCATCAAATCTGAGTTCACGTGGGCTAAATCGATGAATGTGAAGCTAAATTCTTCAATCTAACCATCAAATCTGAGTTCACGTGGGCTAAATCGACGAATGTGAAGCTAAATTTCTTCAATCGAACCATCAAATCTCGAGTTCACGTGGGCTAAATCGATGAATGTGAAGCTAAATTTCTTCAATCTAACCATCAAATCTGAGTTCACGTGGGC